>ARYC01002344.1:0-55889 GCA_000711775.1 Oxytricha trifallax
AAGTCAGCAAGAGACTTTATTCAAATATTCAGCCACCAGAGTCAATGAACATAGATGCTGGAGCTGGCAGCAAGAGAAGAAACATAGGAGGAGGGAAGCAAGAAGTAGAAGAAAAGAAAGAGAAGCCAGCTCCCTCTAAAGAATTTTAAATGTGACTTATATATTCATTAACTTAACTACAAAACTTATTTATATACATTCACTCTCCCTTCTTTAGCACACTTTTATGCCAACTAATTATCAACTCTCTTAGCTGAACTTTTTATAAAATCGACTGTATCAATAGGTAGGTCATGCATCAAGTGGTATAGCAGCAGTTTCTTGTAATGACCTTTTAATATACCCCAGTAGAACTCAATTCCATTAAACTATGGACTGTAAGGTACGTTGAACACTGGCGTTATTCTAAGTTGTTCATAACTCTTCCTTGTTTCTTTGTCTTATGAACAGAAAGATTATCAACGAATAGTATAATCTCTTATTCAGGGTACTTCTCTCTCAGCTGTTCTAAGAACTTTATATACTACTCTGTCTTAATAGAGCGAGGATGAATAAGATAAGTTTCTAAACCAGTATCTTCGCTAATTCCTCCAAGAATAGCCATTGTTTATACCTTGACTTTCTAGTCATATACTTCTATGTTGCTATGCCTCTTATACCAAGACTTCTAGATGAAAGTGTTGAATGTAAACACAGCCTCGTCAGCATGAATAAACTTAATATTATTCTATTAGGCTCTCTGCATTTAATTATAAATATAATTTAAGTTGTTGTTGTAAAATGGCAGAGTGAAATCAATTACTCTCTTGATACGATTTACACCTTTGTAAGAGATACCGTTTCGTTTATAAATGTTTGCAACAGACTATGCAGAGATCTTCAACTCAGGGAACTGGCGATGAAACATAATAGCTCGTTAGTCGATAGAGAAGTGAGCCAAATACTTCAAAGTTTTTTCATTAATAAGATAGTCAATATGCTTCTATAGAAACTTAGCTTTCCTCTTTGGCTAAGAATTCAGCTATTATTGCTTTAATTACACAGCTTTCAAGCAGTGAGAACGAACAGTTGAGGGACTACGCTTTAAGAGCAGTGCAATAGACTTATAGTTCAGTACTGGTTTGAGTTATTCACTATACATATCACATCCATAACGCAGTTTAAACACTAAATCTATATACTCTTCATCATAAATAGACCCCAAAAGCTTGTAATTTTTGTCTCGCATTTAATTAATAACCCCAACCCCTAACAAATTCCCTACAAATCAAAGCACTTATAAACCTCATTAAGGGGTTTTGGGGTTTTGATTTCATCCAAATCAAATTGATAATCTGATTCGAAAATAGGTTGGTAGCAGTCCCAAACCATTGTGTCATTTAGATTTTCGATGTACTAGAACTCTTTCAACTCATTGGAGAGATCCTTGAATTTTACAGCTAATGCATTCAATTCTTTCACTTAGTTGTTTTGGAACATTTTATCTTCAAAATTAAATAAACTTGACAATAATTTTTTATTGTAAAAAATAATCTGCGTACTCCCTAAATTCTTTGGCATGTGTGAAAATCTCAGTTACTTTTAAGAAATCTTAAATGAGATCTCTGCGCTTTTAGATATTATGTGGTTACTATTATTCATTTCTATCTTAATAATTTATATAATCATCTAAATTTAACAAATAAACATAATCATTCATTGACGTTTTAGTTCATAAATTATCTCCCGATTTGGCATTATTTCAAGATAGATCTGTAGGTTTCAAATTTAATTTAAGCTTATTAACAAACCTCCTCGATTGTGTTGAAGTTCTTTAAGACATCTCTGTGATACTTATTCTTAAAGTCCATAATTTAATTTAAAATTGAGGAGAAAATATTAAAAATTTCTAATCTCTAATAGATGTACTTTAATATTTTATCATAATGCTGATGGAAGCATGGTTGAGATGGTTAATTTTGCACAAATCGCAGAAATAGATCTGATCTGGCTAGCAATCGGGTTTTGGGTCGAAACAATAATAAATTGCTTTTTGTTCACTGCCGCAGTTACACACCTCAATTATAAAAGTTATTAAAAACATATAAAATATTTGGTAGGGGTTCTAAGTCGGTGCAAAAAAGATTTTTCATAAAAAATCTTCAAAATTCTAAGTTGGCACAGCATCAATTTTTATATTTTTGACATTGCTGATACATTTAAATATCTTACCCCCAATAAAAGTATTATTATTTATTAAATATTATTTCCCATCTTCTGAATTTAACTTCTTCATGACATCTCGATCATATGACACTAATATCTTTAGTAAAAAATTATATTACTTTTACAAAAACATATTTTCCCTGGAATAGATACTAAATAAATAAAATAATGGACTATTTTTCATAATAATGACTATTTAATCAATTAAGAAAACATCATTTTGTGGCTAGCTCGATAATTTCACTAAGAAATACATTAATCAAGGTTACATCATTAATTTCAGCAAAATAATATGATTTTGTTAATACCCAATCTTTCTATTCTTAATTGATTAAATAGTCATTATTATGAAAAATAGTCCATTATTTTATGTATTTAGTATCTATTCCAGGGAAAATATGTTTTTCTAAAAGTAATATGATTTTTTAATAAAGATATTAGTGTCAAATGATCGAGATGTCATGAAGAAGTTCAATTCAGAAGATCGGAAATAATTTTTAATATAATAATACTTTTAATGGGTGGTAGGATGTTTAAATGTATCAGCAATGTCGAAAATTGATGCTGTGCCAACTTCGGATTTTGAAAATTTTTTATGAAAAATCCTTTTGCACCGACTTAGAACCCCCCTCAAATATTCTAAATAATTTTAATTTACCAAAAATAAGAAAATTGTGAAGAGATCCTAATCCTTGACCTATGCGCTGATTTGCATGTCTTTCATACTATTGATGACTTATGCTTGACCGTCCTGACTATTAAATAAATCTTTTCCACCGTTCATACCTTGCATTTTATGTTTGAAATTAATAAATATCTTTTTTTACTTAAAATATCAACAACAATTAATTGCAATATCAAGAATTGTGCTTTCATAAATTCTTAATAAAATTTAGTAAAATCATTTCATTAATTAATTAAAAAAAATTAAAATATCTTTGAAGGTATCTTTAAACTAAGATTCTAAAGAATAAAGACTGATAAAAAATGTTCATGAAATAACATCAAAACTTTAGCAACCAGCATTTGCTAAACATATTTTCATACCAATATAAATTATTAGAGCCGTCACCACAGAACTCATTTAGCAGATGCAATATATGTCAGAGTTAACCAAGTTCAAATGATTAATGCTTTCATTGCACAAGCTGTTAAATGACTTTCTGTTTAATTTGTTATTAATAACTCAGTATAAAAACTGAAAAAAATCAACAAGACAATCGAGTTAAAATTGTGAAAGAATAGAGCCAGATAATGTAACAAACATCATTCAAGAAAAAGTTCGAAGAAGATGAATAATTTAAGTATTCAATTGATAAATACATGAGTCCAAGTAAATTTTCAAATGAGAGTGAAAGCGCTTTAAAATCGGGTTTTATTAGAGCAAATGGAAATTTAATAAATAACTTAGATGAAATTTGTTCTATGGAGACAACGCCAGAAAAGCTAATAAGCTTCAATAAATATTAATCGAAGATTTACTCACCCACATAAAAGCTCATTAATACATATACTGTAGAAATTGACATATCAAAAGCTCATTCTTTTCAAAAATGTCTAAATAAGAAATGCAAACTCAATGCTGATTTTCTAAGTGATAACTCTCTTAATTTAGATCCAAATGATATTTTATTCATCAGAAACATTTAAGCCAAGAAAGCTTTTGATATCGTCGATGAGTTGCAATTCTTTTGTTATTAATGCCAATAGAATTGTGAAAAATCGAAACTTGTTTAACATTACAAATCAGAATGTGCTGAGGCAGAAGGTATAGAGTGCTCTTCAAAGCCATATTGCAGAGCTGTGGGGACAAGGGGTTTCATATAATAACATGAGCTAACATGCCCCTATATGAAAATTTAATGTGAACGTTGTGATTCAACAGTTATTAGGAAAGTTCAACATAATCACAGTTGCTTTGACACTCTATTTAACAGAGTTAATAAACTTGATCATACTCATTCTTATTCTGTTTCGAGACATAAACAATAATTCTAATGCAAAAATAAATACGAGCATGTGATTTAAAATTGCAAGAAAAAAATGATAAGCTTAAATAAACGACTTGACAATGTTATTTTTACTTTAAATCCCAATGACAACCCACATCATATGAAAGTTTATTAATATGTTGATGTAAAACTAAATTAAGAATCGAACTTACAAGCTTGTAAAATTTGCAAGGAGTGTCCAGGATGGTTCATATGTAGAGGTAAATGCAAGGGTTCAATGTGTTCATAACAAAATTGCAGAAAAACATGCTATAAATGTGTTTAGTATGGAAAGGTCTTTTGTAGATAGTGCATTTAATTTTGCAGAGATTGCTGGTTTTGGCATTGTGAAGAGTGTAAGTGTGCTTGCGATTTAAATTTAAGCTGAAAAATATAATTGTTTTGTGACTCAGGTAATTCTGTTGTAGAGTTAGTAATTAATTTTTCAAAGAAAAATTATTAAAATATTTTGTTTAATACAGTAAAAATACTTATAAAATAGATTAAATTATAAATTTAAAAACATGAAACAAAAAGTAATCTTACTTCTCTAACTTCTAGTTATAACTTTCAATTTATAACTTTATTGTTAACTAGATGCTGCTGGCCCTTTCAATAATTACTACACAATCCCTTATTACTACGGAGCCCGTATAGATGAGAGAAATGTAAAGTCGGTTATCTTAAATGATAAGCCTTCCCTGTTTTATTGGTCTTACAATTATAACATGGATTACAGACGGAATTTGTGGGTTGCTGACAAAAATGCCAATACTATATTCTACATATCGAAGGAGACTTCAACTTGGAATGCTATTTTCAAAGTTTCTGGTACAGACGGAACGTCTGGGTCTCGTGATGGAAATATAGCCAAAGCTACTTTCAATTCTCCAACATCGATTTGTATTTATGATGCGAATACTACTAGAATCACGCTAATGAACAATTTGAAACCTGTTTTACTTCATACTTTCAGTGATTTTTGTAAGAGAGATGTTAACATGACCACTGAATATATAGATTATATTGAAATATAAAAACTAGTGCTTTTATTTAATCATGACCACATATGAACGATGCGGAAAAATTATCGATGACACTTACCCAAATAATACCCTAGATGGATCTAAAATAAAATACATACCCTTTGTTACTCTATCTCCATAAGAAAAGAATTTCTCTTATTCTTTAAATAATGAACCTCGTATAGTTTACATAGCTGATAGATTGAATCATTGCATCATAATAAGAATTTCCAAATACAATTCCCTTATCGTGTTTAATTCATTCAATTATAGAATATACTAATTTTTAAATCAGAAAGTTAGATATTTCAAAAGCTGAAGTTTCAACCTATGCAGGGATTTGTGGGAAGCCAGGTTTTAAAGATGGGGTTTTCGGTTCAAATTTACTTTACCACCCAGAATTAGTAGGGGTAGATGCAGATGGAATTCTATTCATATTTGACGCAGGGAATAAATACATTCGAATGGTTGAGACTAATCAATATATGCACACGATGATTCAGGGAGCTTGTAAGGAAGATCTTAATACAATACCTCCTAAGATTCCCTTTCAACTCAAGCTAAGACCAATAACAAATCAAATATAAAGCAATTAAATTAAAATTTAAAGTAAAATTTAGGCATTCTTATATCTCCAAATAATTCTTTAAAATGATTTGCTATAAAACATGGATAAAAACTTCAGGACAACCAGAAGGTCATTTAGTATATTAAATTATACAAATATTAAGAAACAATATTCATTTAAACATTTAGTTAACAGTGGAATAACGAGGAGTACTGAGTGTTTAGATGAGCACTATGTGAACTGTGGAAGTATTCCCCCAAGGCCTTTGGTAATGGAAAAAGATTTTACAACAATTGAAATTAAAATAAAAGAGTGACAATATAAGTTTGATTTTACTTTATTAAAATAATGATATAATAGTAGATTTTAAAACACTACTAAGTGCTATTTTATATTTCTTAAATGAATTATTAATAACTTAAGCACATTATTAAATTAAAACATATTCATAATGGAGGATTTCAGTTTAGAAGAAGTGAACAAATTAATCCTATAGTAAAACAGGTTAGTGCTCTCCTAGGGGGCAAGAGTATTTTACATAATAATTTTTATCATATTTTTAAAACATACGAAATATTTAAAATAATTCATTTATTTGGTCATTCAGATCCTAAATTATAATATATGAATACCACAAGCGTCACTTCATTATACATCTACTTCATATTTTTGACATAAAAAAAGGATAAAAATATGATGAATTAATCTGTAAAAATATGTAATTTTAATGACTTTTTATCTTATTTAATTGTTTTTAATTTAATTATGATGTTCACTCCTCTTTATGTTTACTTATTAGCTTTAGTTTTTTAAGTATAATTTATTGAGTGTTATCAGCAGAACTTTAAGCTTAATCTAACTGTATAAACATCATTCATTATTAAATTAAAAACAATTAAATAAGATAAAAGTCATATAAAATTACATATTTTTTCCTGATTAATTTATCAAATATTTATCCTTTTATGTTAAAAATATGTAGTAAATATATAATGAAGTGACACATGTGATATTCATATATTACAGTTTAGGATCTGAATACCAAACAAATGAATTATTTTTGATATTTAGTAAGTTTTAACAAAATATGAAAAAAATTATTATGTAAAATACTCTTGCCCTCTAGGAGAGCACTACCCTTAAAACAGATAATTTCAGGCTTAAAGCAACTAAAGCGATAGAAGTCTCCACAACTTATTAACCTCTCATATTACTCAGCCTATCATACCTTCTATAAAAACTTCAAGATTAAATAATTATAATAATCACAAAAGAATGCAGAGTCAGGGAAATGGCTTATCAGGTAACAGTTTGATTTCGAAAAATTAAGAAAAGGATCCTTAAAATAAAGGGTTAAAAGAAGAAGGATCTTAGAATATATATGCATAGAATATGCTTGAGTTATATAGGAGAAAAGTGGTATTGTCAAATACTTTGGCATCTTAGAAAATACAGAGCAATAATTCGACTTAAATGAGACATCACCGTTAGCATTCTTTGTTAAGTAATATTGGTGGAGACAGTTAACATTAAATTTATGCCAATAAATTAATGAATATGTAGGAACAAACTTTAAATAATGTGAGAAAACGGATACTATTAGAGGAAAAATGTGAAAATAGTTAAGTTTTGGATGTTAATTCGTAAAATGAAGAGAATTTAAGTTCTCATCAAAACATCATAAGTTACGAAAACTTAGATGTTTGTAAATTAAAAAGCTAGTACAGCGTAAACTACATGAATTAACAGCTTTACATGAATCATAGCGGACTACCACATAACAGTTAAATTTAAGTTCGAGAGTATATGCAAAAAGCAAGTTAAAATTACGATTATGATATTGGTGCTATCAAACCTAATTTCCCTCAATCTTAAAATTTGCATAAGAGATAAATGTCTTTGAACGAAAGTACAACAATTTAAACTTAAAGCTCAATTACTATTAACAAGGCAAAGGATCACTCAATATAGAGATAAAATCAGTAGTATTAATTAAGAAATAAAACTAACTAAATGGGTTAGTTAGACTCAGATTTAAAGAAATATCAAATGCTCGTTAAAAATGGAAACAAGCCACAGTCTACAAAAATGTTTTAACCACTAAAATCAGCTCGATTGTCAATGGCTGTATCTACTCCAAGAAGCAATTATGATGATTTAGTGGGTTAAGAATTATAAACTTCTGAATAAATAAATTTATGCCAAAATTTAATTAGAAAATCGAAAGATTAAGGAAATAATAAAACAATGAAAATCTAAACTGCATTCGAAAAATAAAGCAAAATATAATCTCACAATGAAAATTTTAATAATAGTTAATAACTTTCATAAAATTAATCAAACTCGTATAAATAAGAAACCTTAAAGAAGCAAGAAATTTTCCCCTTTTAAAAGAACAACTTCGACTTATTTTAGAAATAAATGCTTACAAAGAAAGAACTTGAAAAGCTAATTTTACTTAATAAACTGAAGAAAGACGGTATAGTATTGGGTCCTTTTGAATGTTAAAATAAAGAGGAACTCCATGTTGATGGTTCTAAATCGAAGCTTAAAGAGTGTCAACTTTCCACAGTAAAAGATAAGAAAAATTCTGCCAGAAACCAATCTATGGAATAGATAAGGTAATCTTAAATTAGTCTGAAAGAATATGATTAGCAGCAGCTCTAAAAATCACCTGACAACAGAAAATCTAAGCATAGTGAAAGCGTTATGGCGATATCTAATACTAAAGATAGCACTTCATAATATGAGCAGCAATCATAACATGTCCTCAGGAAGATAATTTAGGAATAGTTATAATGAAACAGTCAAAATTTAACTATTGGAAATAACTTCAAGCTGCAGGGCAAGAGAGTACAGAGTACACAAGATTCAAGAATAAAAGAAAGTTAGAGAGGTAGAAATAACTTTATTACAAGCGAAACTTATGAAGTTTAAAATGAATAGATTTAGAAGTATAATGCTAGGATGAGAAATAAAAGGCACAGTTAGACAAACAATATCTTATTTTTTCTTTTGATTTAAGGAATAATCCAATAAAATCATTTCATAGTGTGTAATAATATTGAAGGTGAAGATCAATCCTCACTATTAGATAAGAATTAGACTTAAAGATCAAGTCAGATTTTCAAGTAAATAAGAGAGAATAACCAAATCAATAGAAACTTAACTTTTAAAGTAAATCAATAGCTATTTAAAAATACTCTACTCCAATAGAAATATAACAATGTTAGAGTTCAATCTTAATCAAGCGAAACATGTAATCAAGATCAACTTTCTAAAGATCACTAATCTAATTCTTACATTTTAGCTGGAAAAACTTCGAAACCTTTTAAATCCCATTAGCCTATATCTCAATTAGATTTTTTCAATAATTCAATTGACTTGCTTAACAATTACATCAAGCTGGGAATCAAAAATAAAAATTCACTAACCCCACTTGAAGCTATTTAATTCGTAAAATTATCTAAAACCTTAAAAATTCACTTAAATGCTATTCAGAAATAATCAAGTAACGAACTCAATCAATATGTAAAGAGCAGAGAGTTTCTTTAATAATCGAGATTGAAAGTTTAATAGTTTTTAAACGAATAGGTTTGTAAATTATTTAGCAAGGAAAGCTTGAATATTATCAAAGGTTTAGAAACAAAAGTTTAAGTTAAAGAATAGCTTAACGCTTAAAATTAAGCCTAAAATGGAAGTTCTGGGGTTTCTTAGAACTTCAAATTTTATGTGGATAACACTGGCAACAATCATTTCATATATATTGATTTTTATAAAGCTAATTTTAAATTCAATTTTCATTCATAATATAATCATTAACTGGTTAAAAGCTTATTAAAGAGAAGATCATGGATGACATCTGTAGATACTTTAAAGTCAAATTTTGATTAGGTAAATATTATTTGGACTTAATGGAAAAAGCAAAAAATTTTGACATAGCAGAAATAGACACATATTTATGGAAAAATTGATGGCAATCATTATCTAACTAACAAATAAACCTTTTAGGAATATTTTTGTTCATTATTTAAAGAGATAATTTACTGACTATAAATAAAGTAAAATTAGAATATGAAATATTGTAATATTGGAATATTTCATTTTAATTAATCTTTTTATTTTACCACTTCTATTTAGTATAATATTCCTGAATAAATTATATTTATTTTCTTTATTAAAACAATTAATTAATTCACATTTGTATTAAAAGAGTTTACTATTTATTGGATACTATGAAAAACTTCTATAAAGATAGAAACAAAGACTATTCTTAGATTATGCCATTGACTTTTCGAATAGATTATTAAGAGCGTTCACTAAATTAAAATAGGAATTACCAAAAATTCTTGAAGTTTTTCAATAAATAAGAAGCTATTATTCAACAATAAAAATTGAATATTTTAGATACTACTACAAGTGAAATTTAAGCTTAACTTGATAAAAGTTAGAATGTATTTTATCATAGATTGTGAGTTTAGTTTTCTTAAAATAGTTCATAATTAATATTAATAATTAAAATTTTTCATTTCATTTTAAGAGATTTAATTTAATTTAAACTTGATAACCTTTGGATATTGAAACCAGGTGAAAATTCTAATAGAGGGAGAGGGATAGTTATTATGAAAAAATTGAGTGAAATAATTTAGTTTTTAGAAGAATAGAAAGGGTCAAAAGTAGTAATATAGAAATATATACAAAATCCCTTGCTTATTAATAAAAGAAAATTTGATATACGAGTATATTTAAAGCTAATATAACATGTATAGATAAATTTAGGAGTTAAATTTAAGATTTTGAAAGTTTACTTTTATTTAATAGAGTAAACTTTAATTATTTCTGAGATACATTAAGAGTGTAATAAATACAAAAAAATAAATTAAAAATATATAGCCAGCAAATATGCATGTTTTCCCTTAAATCTTTTAAAAAGAAAAATATTGTTATAAATTAACAATAAATAAAAAGATAAAATGATTTTACATTCTTAGCCATTTTAATTTTTAATTATTTATAACTGGCATAATTATAATATTTTAGAAGATATCCATTTTATAATCTATGATTAATCAATATTATTAATATTCGTTAAAGTAGTTAATTATTATTGTAATATTTTATTTGAGTATTTGGACTAGTCCAATTGATAAACCGCAAAGAATACAGATGTTATTTCTATGAAGAAGGCTATCTACGTACATCCTGTAGAGAATTCACAACAGACAACCTCGATAATAGATTAGTGCACTTGACTAACGATGCAATTTAGAAGAAAGCCCAAGATTACGGAAAATTTGAAATTGGGAATAAAATATCTTATGAGCATTTTTTTATTTCAATATTTGAATCTTAGATAATACATTCTATGAAAAATTTAATTAATTGTGTATAATTTAAATTTTTTATGAGGATTTTGCTTCATTTCTTGCAAAAGAAAAGTTTGTAAATTTTAACAAAGAAATCTTACCGAAAATCAGAGATGCTGTAAAAGACACTATGGAAGCTTTTGGTGAGATATTGGAACAGTAATTTTTGGAACTCAAAAACTTCAATAATTTTGAGGTAATTTTTCAATGTTTTTTTATTATATTTGTTTTAGCTATTTGGATACGATTTTATGATTGATGAGAACTTGAACTTGAAACTAATCGAAGTTAACACTAATCCATGTTTGGAGACACAAAGTTGTGCGCTTCTTAATAGAATTATAACTTAAGTAGTTGATTAAACATTCAAGTAAGTTTAAGCGATAATATACTTACAAGTTTTTCTGATATTTTTTACAGAAATATTGCATTATTTTTTCATAAACATATACCTTAATAAAACTATACTATAGAATTACAGTAGATCCATTTTGTTAAGGGGATGAGAGTGATTATTTGAATAATCATGAGTATTCGATGAACGAATTTAAATATGAATTAGTTTATACTAAAAATTTGCAAAGTATCAATAAGTAGGAAATGTAACTAAATGGAGATGATATTAAATTTGCTGAGCCTAAATAATGATTATTTGATATGTTATATCAAAGAAAGAGAAATTGATTTAAAAATTGTTATTTATTATGTAAATTTAATTCATTGCTTTATTTAATTCTAAATATGTGAATAAATCAAATTCATTTTTAAATAAATTTTATTTTTAATAATAATCATAGTAAATTTGAAAATTAAAATTTATTCCTTTTTTTCTATAAAAGAATATCAATATAATATAAACTATGAAACAAAACTCATAAATCTAAATGAAATTTATAAAATAAATATTAGAAAGGTTATTGCTAATTATCCGATATATTTATTTCATTGTTTATTCTTAAGGAACAAATAGCAAGCTAGGAAGGATGTTGAGCTCACTAATCCAAATGTGCTTATTAAATGTGCTGGGTTAAATGATTTAGCTTAACTATTAAAAAAATATCATTACATTTCTATTTCAAATTAAGTGAAAGAGTATTAAATAATTATATAAAATGCATAAATAGTAAAATAAGCTTCTGCAATTAGTACTTTTTATTCAGTTTCCTCTTATCCCTCGACTAATTCTGGTTTTAAAGCTGATTAAGTTAAAACCTTCTCTAGGGGTTTTAAGTCTAAAGTGCTTACCCCCTATAATTTAGCTTCACATTTCAGCAAGTTATTATTCAATTAATGCAGATTTAAAAATAAGGCTTTTGCTTGAAATAAATTTGAATGCACCGAATGAATAAAAATTACTTGAAAACGAATATTTATCATAGCATACTAATTTGACATTTTATAAATGATCAATATTAGTAAGCTCTCTCTTGTGTGCTTTTACATCTTTAATAGTACCATAGGTAAATTTCTTATCGTCTTCGCATATTTTTAAGCCTTGCTACAACTGATCTTTGGCTTTTACGTAGTCACCTTTTATGAAATAAATATTTGAAGCAGATAAATGATACCTGATTTTAATCAAATAAAGTTCATCTGGTCTTCTGTTAAGGCTTGTTAAATCTATAATAGTTGTGAAATAATTGAATTAATATTTTTGCCTGTTCTTTTTTTTAATTTACTAATTATAACTAAATTTTTGATTATTTCTAACAATTTAATTGCAAAATCTATAGAGTCAAACAGACTAAGAGCTTTTTCTATGTATTTAATGGCTTCATCTAAACTCAAGGTTTTGAGCTCAAGTTACGCTTAAATAAAGTAGCAGTTACTGCATGATAGATTTTTATCGTCGCCTTTTGCCAAGATGTGATACTGCAAACATTTCATATTATACTCTTTGCATTTGTCTTTTTTGTCTTTTTGGATTGCGCTTAAGTACAGATTGAAGTATGTACTGGCTAATTGCTCATAATCTTCTTTTTGCATCTGCACTTACTTGGGATATATATTTAAAGGGGGGGGTACTTAAAGTAATATAATTAATTAATTAAACAAGATTAAAATACAATTGTTTAGAACTTACTGCTCTGGTGAATTAGGCTTGCGCTTAGCTTTCAATTTTTCAACAATATCTAAAGCTTTAAGATAATTTTCTTCTGCTTTTTCACTATTCTGAATAGCCAAGTAGCACAGTCCAATATTCTTATAAGTATACACAAGTGCTTCAGCTTCTACCCCAAACAATAATAAATTAAAGTTTATGTCCAATTAATAAAAAATGCATTGAGTATATAATACTTTTAAACATCTTTTGCTAGATGCCTTTAAGAGTATTGAAAAGAGATAATGCTCCCATATACTGTTCATTGGCTCTAAAGTGTATTGCTAAGTTAAGTATGGTCTATTCCATAAATGGGTGAGTGCTATCATTCTCACAATATTAAAATAAATTCATATGAAATGCAACATAAATCTTTTATGAGTATCTTTTTTTAATTTTTTAATGCAATATTGAAGTTACTTACTAAAGACATAACTCAAGATTCTCTCAGCTGCATCTTGACTTGTTGAACCCATAAGGGTGATCGCAATAAGAATTTAAGTGAGGAAGAAATACTGATTCATCAAGTCTTTTGGATCGTCGTCGTGAAATCTCTGAATTAATTTTCTCAATCTGGACATGCTATCTTGACTCTCCTCTATGTTGCCTTATTATAAATTCATTCTATACTACATGTTGTAAGAATTCTATAGAACTTATTTGAACTTTATATAGCTTAATATAGTAATTGTTATAGCTGACTAGATTTGAGATGAGATCGAACTCTGTTTTTACACAGTATATGCTTTCCTCTCCATAGTATTTCTATGCAATCTCAGCGTTTTTCTTTGCAATTTAAATGCATTTGGATACATTGGGCTCCTCGGTACTTGATCCATAGAGTTCAATCAGCGCAGTATTAAACTGAATAATTGCTGGGTGATGATCTGAATACAGCAAACCTGCTATATTCTGAGCTTTTAACAACGAATCTTCAGCTTTATTAATAAAATGGCTATATATTTATATCATAATAAAGCTTTCTCCATTTGTTTGGACTGAGAGTAGACTTCACCAAGAGTTAACATGCATTAAGCCCATTTATAAGTTTTTTCTTCAACTCCACCAAATAATCTGCTAAGATTATCTTGAGCTTGAAAGATTTCATTCTCTGATAACTTTACTTGATCCTCCTCTAATAACTGTTGTAAGTTGCATTTGTAAATTAAAAGTCACGAATTTAATAAAATAGGATAAAAAAAACAAAGATTAGTATCATCCTTAAATTCTTATTTCTAATAATGATGAAATATAAGTGAAAATATTTATTTTAAAATGGAAATTGAATCAGCTTAACAAAATACTTATCTTAAATAACCAATATATGAATTATAAGAACGTTACTTAGTCAAACTACTCTTCTTAAGTTAATCAGACATTTCTTTCTTAATTTCGTTGAATCTCTCTTCTGTTCTGTTCTTCTTTGAGTTGTCTGTCTTGTGCTATACCGGCTCTTGCATGGTTGGACCTCAATAAAAAATAGATATATATTTTGTAACTTACTTTTTGCAAGTTTAACCGCTTCATCTTCGTTGATCACTATTAGTTTATTTTTCCAACTTATTTATTTCATTTTAATATACAGAATTTCTATTATAAATTGTTAATTAAATTTTAATTAATAATTATCTTGTCAATAAAATCAAATTTATAATTTAAATTATTTCTACATAAATTTATTTATATCTACATTTGATGTAGCACATAGCTTAATCTATGTGAAGAGAGACATACTTGAAATTAGGAGCATTATTATTATCAAATACATATTTATAGATCGCCATTGATTTGCCAAAATGCTCTACTGCCAACTCTTTTTTATAGTGGCATGAATAAGTGACGGCCAATAAACGATGTGTATAGGCCATTTGCTATTAAAAACATTTAAAAATTGTCAAACTTTGGTTATAAATAACAAAACTAGTTCATAAATTTAATTTTATAATAAAGTGGATTGGATTTTGAGTGTAATAAATACTTTTCGTCCTCTAGATCGATTTTCTTCATTGATTCTAAACATATAAAAATTTATATTAGAATTTTAACTTAAATATAGGGAAAAATGCATAATATTTGATTCTAACTCGCATTCGTTCTCAATCTCATAAAACTTCCTTTCGTCTGATAAAATATTGTTTAATTGATCTGCTGCTTCTTAGAAAAAAGCAAATTTCTTCAGATATTTCGCAAACTATTTTCTGTATTCAAAACTGTATTTATTATCAATAAGAACTTTTCAATTATTACAATAAATTATTATGGCTATATAATATTTGTAGTATATCAAAATCTCCTATGTTTTATACGATATTTATTGATGAATTTAGATAAAATCTTTACTATTAATTTGATTTAATTTAATGATAAATAAACTTTAATGTCTTGATCCTTCTTATCTGTTTGATACTTCTCAATTATTCTAATCAAAATTGGCCTAGCTTCTTGCTCCAGATATTGCTTTGCTTTTCTAAACTCCATGCATATTGCCATTTATTTTGCTTTGATATATTGAGCTTTGACTACATATTTCCAGTAAATCTGTGGGTTTAATATATTTTAATAGCATTTTAATCTATAAATACACACTTATATATAGCGATATAAGTTAATGGGTCTCCTTAAGCGTAGGAAGTCTCAAATTAATGAATTTAATCACAAATAAACTCTGCCTTGGTATAGTCTCTTATCTTAGAATGCAATTTAGCCAGTACATATTAAGCTTTTAGATATAAGAATGTCAATTTTTGATTTTCTAAATATAATAAAAAACCCAAATTTTGAAATCTATTGGAATAAAAGAAGGCATAATTTGAATTATCTAGCCCTTTAAAGAGTTTAATCCCTATTTTATTTAATATTAAATTATTTTAATTGATTTTCACTAAGGTGAGTTTCTTTAACTTGAGTAATATTAGTGTTTATTTGAGATTCTTCCTTAACTTCGATTTAATCATTACCCTATAAATCAGATTTTTTTTATATTTAAAACATTGAGAATTTGAATTTATGGAATTTAATTAGAGTTATTAATTTGAATAAGATTCGATTGGCTTGCTAGCTTTGTCTTCATTAATTGTCTGCTATATCTTTTACTCGGCTTCTACTTTATCTCTTAATGCATTGACAACTTTCTCACATTCCTTAACTGCTTCAACATGTTTATCCGATTTCCTTAATTGCTTAACTGATAGAAGCTGAACTAAAATAGCTTGAATAGATGGTAATTCCACTTATATTGGCTTCTGTTCTACTTATTTTTATTCTTCCTATTCATCTATAATTAATTTTAATTGCTATGTTTAAAATCTTATATCTTCAATTTTTAGTAAGTAAAATCTTAACTATGAATTGTAATTAATATTAACGATAATTTAAAGAATCATCCTTTGCAATATTATCGCTCTCTACTAAATCTGACTATCTGCTCAAATCACTTGAATCTTTTAATGATTCTACTTTATTAGTAGGCTTATCATTTTCTTGCTAAAATGGGTATTTAGTTTTCAAAATTCTAATAAAGTCCCATGCTGCATTAAATGTGTTGTGATGTGTATAGCGGAAGCCATCTATATACCATTAGTATTCTTCATCAGAGGCAAAGAGCTCTTTCATAATATGAAATAAAAATACTAAATAAAAATAATGTCTACAAATAAAAATAATTTTCAATTTAAATTAAACTTTGACTGGGAGGGAGAGATCCATTTTCAATTGTTTAATTATATATTAATAAATTAATGATAATATTTATCTACGCCTCAATTTATAATCTCTAATTTAATATATTTTTGTATCTAATTGAATTTAACCTAGCAATATTTGCAATATTTAGTAACTTTAATTAAAAGTTAAATTAGAATTATTAGCAAAAATTGTTTAATTAAGTATAAATTTCATTAAATTATTTCTCTATGAAGAAAAAAAGAACTTAATCTTTTTCTTTTATTAATTTTAAGTTATTTATTTATAATAAAATTTTGGAAGATTTTATTGATCGATTCAGATATCAGAATATATTGCAGTTTTTATTTTATTGTTGTGCTTATACTTATTAGGCTTTGGATTCATGCTAGTTTTAAATAAATAAATAAATATTTTTAAAATTTTAAATACTTCTTTGAAAAAGTGAAAATTTGTTAATGTAAGATATATAAATTATTTTGCTTAAATATTATTAAGTTTTCCTGTTTATCATGCTTCACTTCATTTTACTAAGTGTAGATCTATTATTTATTTATGTTTCTTGAGTTCCTATTGCTGCTCTATTTTCTATTAAGTTAATCCCTGGATGGTTTCCTCTGCTCAAATTCCAAATTGTACTATTAAGAATATGAATTTTGCATATTGTGATTTGAGCTCTGATGATTCAAAGCTTAATTATTGATGTTTTATGAGAAATTATCTTAGTTTTCAGCATTTTTGTATGATTTTCTTGGAATAGGATTTTAACTATGCTTAGGAGGTACAGTTGTTATAAAGGAATCTTTGGATTTTCTAATGATTTATTAGTGACTTCTCTATTCTTAGTAAGGTATGTAATTTCTTTAAAAATATTTCATTTCTAAGAATAGAAAGAAATAAGGAAATTAAATAGTCATAAAATTAAGTTTTTAATTCGGGAGCAAGTCAATTGAACTTTCTGTCTAGTTATTCTCTGTAATTTGATTCAGGACTAAATTGTTTAAATTTTAATGTGTGTTTATTCTTGGTTGATCTCTGAAACTCTAGAATTGATATTGATTGAGAAAAAAAGTATAAGATACTTTATGAATAAAAATAAAAGTGATTGAAGCTTTAAGTCATCAAAGGTCTATGGTTATTGCCTAAGTTATAATCAACTTATGTTTATAAATGATTCTAGTTTTATGAATTGCCTAATTAATTTTGTCTATTAATTTGCTAATGATTGACTAATGTCTATTAGGAGTTCATGTTGTAACATTACTAATTTTCCATTGAGGGGTACCTGGAACTCTATTTGCTAATATCCTATTGCTAATTATAAAACTGAGGTTGAGTTCTTTGCTATTAAAATGATTAACTATTTTGATTTTAGTAGCCTTAACTTTAATTGAAGGGTTATACAGACCCATTTTAGTATAAACTTGAATTCTAGAGGAAGCTTGGGTTATATTTAATGTCGATTTCATTTGAAGATCCAGTTCGCTAAATTTGGCTTAAACTTGGTCTAAAAAAGTTCTAAGATTATCTGTTAACAATGTTATTATCTTGGTAAGTTATAGAGGGGCGGTACTTCATACCTAAGCTTGTATCAATCATCATAGATTAGTTATAGTCTGCAAGATTCAAAACATCATAATTGTTAAAGATTTTTTTATTTGAAAATCTCTATAATTTTTTATTAAGTTTCAAGCAGATATAAATTAGGTGATTTATAATATAGTTGATAGGATTTAATTAATAAAATTATATTTATTCAACACTTTAAAGACTATTTGGCAAAAAAGAAAGATTAAAAATATATAAATTGAAAAATAATTACTTTTCTATTATTTTAATTTTTAAAAAAACTTACATTTTAGAAGTTGTAAGGTTTTAATTATAAGATTAAGGCATTTGCTGATTCTGAGATTTAATTTAAATTTATTATTCAACTTTTTTCCTAAGCTAATTTTGTTTTTATAGTTCATTTTGTAATTACTACTAATGAGTTAATGAAGATATTCCTTGGTTATATTACTAGCTTTGGTACATTTAATTAAAATTTTAATTTGTTTAATTCCTATTTTATGGTTGGCTCTACTATTGAAATTAGATGTTATACTTCATGTTATTAGTGCTCTATGGCTGGGAATTAGTATGAAACATTAAGTTCTGGTGACTCTGTGTCATAAAAGCATTGAGTTAATCAAATAAAAACTTAAAGAGTTACTAAGAATTGTTGGAGTTATGGAGACTAGGATTTCTTGAGATAGTATTCGAATGAGTCTGTATCTAAAGGTTTTACTTCTCATTCATTCTATTAAGACTTCCTGAAATTCTATTTCTTTGTTATTCGTATAGCTTTTAACTCAGCATGCTAGCCGAGGTAGTAGCCATACTTGCAGTAATACCTTGACTCTTCTTTTTTTACATACTTTAGTTGAAAGCAAGGTAAGGATTTGGCTGCCCAAAACCATTGCTTTAGTAAACCACCCCTTCATTGATTTGATTTTCACTAAGTCTCTCCATGCTTTATTGATGCTTCTAGTTTATGCTCGTTCTAGGATTTGAGCCCGGCTAAGAGCCATCCCTATTTTAGGAGAACATGGTTTGAACGAACGCCTACTAAGACTACATATTAGAGTGGGTTGTATGTGGCTATATAATCGATTAAGAAGAAGAAAGTTGTGAGTGAGATTCTTCATCATCTTCCTCTTCGTCCTCACACTCACTGCAATAACTACAAGAGGATGATTCTTTTCTTATCATAGTTGGATTAGTTTCAGATGGATGATAAATATTCTGAGTTAAAAGATAAGACTCCTTGTTGAGGTTTTAAGATATCATGACTGATTAAAGTAGCATGTCATTCCCGAACACTCCATAGTTAGAATTGTCTTTATTGCTTGAAAAGTTGTTAGTAGTCATTCTTTTTGTCGAATTGTAAAGCATCTATCCAAAAGGCTAAGTTGATTTAATTTGAGAGGAGTCTGAAATGTTACCCCTATTTTTGTCGGCTATGTTTTAGTGGTGATCTCTCTTGGCTTTAATCAATTATTGTCTTGAGTTCACAGGCTGAGTTGAAATTCTTTGATTTTGATTCTAGGTCTATCTTCTAGTGTCTCTTAATTAAGGCTTTTTATGCTTGACTAGATATACTAGTATTTTTATATTTCGATTTGAATTCATTTAGTATTGAAAATTTTAAATGATTAAAATACTAAAGTTAAATTACAAAAATTGATTAAATGTCTGCTGGAGGAAGCCATCACACTTTCTTTGTTAAAATGTGTCTATCTTGTGATGCAATTAACACTGTAACACCTTGTGTTGCAATAACTTGCTTAACTCTGAATGTTTTCATACCTGGTTTGGGAACAATAGTTAATGCCTTTTCAGGGCAGAAAACTATGATTGGATGTGTACTAGGATTCTTACAAATGATATTATCAGTACTTCTTATTGGCTGGATATGGTCTGTTGCATATGGAATATTCATAGTGTAATAAAGTATGAATGAGTTAAGTGAAAACGAAGGACAGTACAAGAGAAATAGGGATAAAATTTATGACTAAAATGGAAATTTCAGATATTGAAGAAAATCTAAGCACTTAAAGACGTCAATCAGAGTATAATATCTTATTAATTTAATAATGACGAAATATTTTATATTGGTAAGCAATAATTTATTATTTACATCATCAATTTCCATAATAACTTATAAAATAAATTATGCTTGACTGGCTCTTCTGCCTAACCAATAAGGTGATAAACATTCTTTTTATTCTGATCTTGCATAATTATAACTTTTGAATTAGATCTCTTTTGCATTTCAATTTTCTTCTCAGCTATCTAACTAACTTAACGAACTTAGCTCAAACTAACAGGCAACTTCTTAACAAGTTACCTTGACTAAGGCATTATTACTCTATTGCTTTCTAAATGCTCTGACGTCTCAAGTAGCGAATCTTGATGCCTTGAAGTATCAAATTCGCTCTGATTATTCTATTAGAGCTCATCCTAAAATTCATGAACTTTATCGCTTGCATTTGAAAATCTCCAATTATTAGAAGAGAGTGTATTGGATGTCATATTACTAGTGAGCTGATTTTTCATGTCTTATTTTAAAGTCTTTTTGAAAGCAGGAGTTGCTTTAGAGTGATCAAATAGTTTCATATTATTGAGTGACTATGAATCTTTATTTGAAGTTCTTAACATTTTCTGATTTGTGCTATTGCTAAAACGAGCTTAAGAGTTTTGTCTTATCAAAGTAATTGGCATACCTGAAATAGTATTTGCATATTCTAAGTCAAAATTTCCTGTTTTTATTTTCTAATTTGGATTCTCAGAAAAAGTTTAAAATTAAAAACCTTATCCAGAGATGCCCTCTAACACTTAAATTTGATTATCTTTGATGTTTATTGAATTTTCTATTTAGCTTTATTGTAATTTGTCAATCTATGAAGATCTATTTTGAAAACTTTATGTATTTAAAGTTTAAATCTGCTAATCAAGTGTTTTCTAGAACTTAAAACTTGAAGTTTGACCAGATGAAGGGACCGAAAAAACATCATTATCATTTTGCATATCTACTTCAGAATACATGGATGTCACTGTATTAGTTTAATTCTCATCTGAGCTTGATTAATTGAATGAATTTGAATCTTCTTACTCTTCATTGCATTAAGGGTCGTTAAGTTGTGATATTTTTCGTTACTTTTGCATATTAAAGAATTTTTTAGCTTCAGTTTCAATCAAGTTACTAAAGAAAAAGTTATTTTTTGAGTTTGCGTCTTCTGTTTGATATAACTTATTTTAATTTCTACTTGAGATAAAATTGAATGGCTAGTTCTTAATTTTTTAGTTATTCTAACTACTTTCTTTCGAAATTTTGATGTGATAAAAATATATAAACAAATTGCTCTCAAATTAACTACAATTATATTGTGTATACTCAATTTTGATGTTATTAAAGGCCTCATTATTGACAAAATTTTGACTCAATTCATTATTTATAACTGTATTATAGCTGTTCAAATGACTCCCTTAGTTATCTTTCAATGAAAGAGGTGAGCATATATTACTAGTGTGATTTTCAAGTGTACTTATATCAAACTTACGAATTCCTATTTATTATTGATTCTTTACCTACTTCAAATTAATAGGAGCAAATTCGTTTTATTTAAGCATACTGGAACAGTCTGGGCTTTATGGTGATATAATGTCTAGGCAAGGTTATTGAGTATTTCTATTTTAAAAGTTAAAACTCTTCTGCTAGTAATTCAAACTTTATAAGTTGAAAAGATTAGAATTGTTGCTGCTTAAGATATTATCAACATCTTGGATAACTATGGCCTTACTCTGCATATCCCTAATTGCATTAGCTGGATTAAAGGCGAAGCTACCAAGTTCATTGATGGCATTTTGCTAATCTATATGCTACTTAATGTCAGTCTTTCTTTCGTGTAAACTTATTAAAGTTTCCTATTTAGGAATACCATTAGAGTATTAACCGTCTTCTTCTAAGCAACTATCTAAGGTTCTATGAATTCTTGGCGTACCATTATTATTATGATCCTATAGTTCATCACAGAAATTGTGGTCTGGTTATGTGCTCTAACGTTTGGCTGTACCTTCAGGAGAAAACTTAGAGCTGTGAGGGCTTTCTAAAAGTTAAATCAGTTCTTGTTTTCTATTAGTTTTCTACTAAGAAGAACTCGTTATACCACAATTCATGCTCTAAAGCGTTGGGTTAAGATGAAATTCACTCATTTTTGCCTAAGCTACTTTCATAGTTTTATAATTATTAGTGAAAGTAAGTTTTTTACAGAATTAAGCTAAATTTTATAATACTTTATTGCTAGGAGAGAGATATTAGGAGTTTTATTTTCGCTAGTTTGAAATTCCTTCATGTTAGAGCTCAAAATTCTAGTATTGCTTTAAAAGATCCTACTTTAGCTATTCCATTTATCTCTAGTCAATTTAAGATATTTTTCAATAAATATATTAAAAATGCTTCTCAATTGAAATAAAAAGGGCTTTATTTTATGTAACTCGTTATAATAATTATTTATAAATTTATGGAGAGCTTACCTTGCTCTGAATCTATCCTTAATTATTGCTATTAATCTTAGCTTTATTACTTAAATTGATATAGTGCTATTTTTGAGAAGATTTAGACTATTTCTTATTTATTTATATATTTTTAGTTTATTTTTGAGTGGCAATGTTTCTGTGTGAAAGATTTCTTGAGGAAGAGAGCAAATATTGACCTTAGTTATCATATAATTATTAAATAGACTTCAATTAAATTTTTTGACTTAAATCTTTTTATTTTTAAGAAATTATTTGAAATTAATAATAATAGTTGCCTGGCAAAATGTGTAACTGATTTTAAAAGTTCATGTTATTCTCATTGTGCTAATTCATCAACAAGAAATAAATGTTAATTATTATTAAAAATTTCCACCTTACCTATATTTATTTTATAGGAAAGTATAATTAACAAAGGCTGCTACAATCAGTTAAAATAGTAAATAAATCGTGAATATAATAATCCTTAAATAAATAGAAATATATATATAATCATACTTGAATATTTTTTATAATTTATATTTAGAAATTTGTTTGATATACTCAATTAATTTATATACTGTGGGACCAAGTAGTAAAAGTTATTTATTTTTGCTACTTGGTCCCAAAATTAATATATTTAAATATAATTTAAATTTATAAATAAAATATTTAAGAATTTATTGCAAAAGTGTAATTACTTTTATACAAAAATTAAATGTAATTTATGCAGCTAAAATAAATAAATAAATTATGCAAATATTTCTATTTAAAGTAACTATATTTAAAATCTATTTAATTATCTATGTCTAAAATTATTTAATAGTCAAAACAAATAATTAACAATAAATTACGTTTAATTTTTGTATAAAAGTAATTACACTTTTGCAATAAATTCTTAAATATTTTATTTATAAATTTAAATTATATTTAAATATATTAATTTTGGGACCAAGTAGCAAAAATAAATAACTTTTACTACTTGGTCCCACAGTATATAAATTAATTGAGTATATCAAACAAATTTCTAAATATAAATTATAAAAAATATTCAAGTATGATTATATATATATTTCTATTTATTTAAGGATTATTATATTCACGATTTATTTACTATTTTAACTGAATTCCACAATCCCCTTTAATTTATTCATAGATTTTGAAAAATAAGGAGTGATTATAGCATTCGCTTGCTATTTAGCCTAATTACTTAAATTTTGCGAGCTACCCAGAAATTATGAGCTAAGATTCTCATTAATTGAACTTTAGTGATTTTATTGATAGCCCATACCTCCTAGAGAGCTTAATCTTAATTAAGAAAAATAAAGCAATGCAAACATAAAGATATTCCTTTTATATTTTAAAAATCCAGAAAGATTGCTGACAGCCTACATCATAATAATTGATTGACTACTGTTCCCTGATTGATTAGTAATATTTCTGTGGTTATTAGCATTCTAGCCAATGTTTCTTAATTTTGGATGATTATTATTTGGGGGTGGAATAAATAAAATAAAAAAAGAAATAGTTGGACTTTAAATGATATTTAATATAATATATTATAGCTACATAATTTGATTAGATAAACTTAAACCATTAGATGAAAGCAATAATTAATATTGATTTTATTTGTTTCAATAGATTTAAAAATTATTAATAAAAAGAGCGGATAAGTTTTAAAATTTAATTTCTCATTGAATATTTTTAATTTTTAATATTTTTCTATTTCATTAATAACTTTTCTACTTGACCCATTATTTTGAATCTATGTCGAACCAGTTTTGCTCAACATCACGTTTCTATTTTTAGGATTTAAATTTTATTAGGAATTCTATTAATTTCTCTGTTGTTATTAAGTTTGAACAGTTTTCTTGCTATTTTATTGACTTTAAGTCTAAATTTAAAAATAATATATACTTATATAAAGTGTTATTGGATATTTCACTTATGCATATAAAAATTAGTGATAATATCTAATAAATTTGTGCTGTGTAAGCATTTTAATTTCCTAGATTTCCTTAAGAAATTGCAGCAGCATGCGAATATCTAAAAGAAGCCTGCTAAGATTATTAAATTTTATGATTTTTCTAGCTTGTACTAAGAGATGTTGCCGTTGTAGCTCCTGTAGATTAATGATAATTATTACATTTAAAAATTAATAATTTGAAAATGCCCCAAAACACCCTCCCCTCTATAAAATAAATGCAGAATTAAATGAGAACTGATCCCATTTGAGCTACCTGATGTCAAATTGTTAATTTTGTGCATATTCAAATCGATATTTTTGTTATTGAATATGGCTGTGGCATTAGTATGTTGCTAGTGCAGCTGCTGCTATTTGTTAAGTTTCATAAAATAAATTAATTCATAATTCATAATAGCTTAATTTAATAGTCAAAAATATTTTATTTCAAGTTAAAGTAATATACCTATCTTGTACTACTTAAAGCATTATTTATAATGAAATAAAGTAAACAATATTAATAAATTTGAATCAAAATTATACTTAATTCAACTGATAAATCCACCACCACCGCTTCCTGGTCCACCAAATCCACTTCCACCAAAGAACCCACCTGCTCCCATAGATGGCCCCCCAAAACCCTGTCCTCCTCCAAAATGCTTACGATAATTTTCATCTATTTCTTTCGCACTACTCTATTGCATTTAGGATATACTTATAAATCATTCATCTTTTACTTATTTTAAGTTAATTTTATCATATATATTACCCCATATATACTCTTCTGCAATTCTTTATAGAATTAAAAGTTAAATGATTTCTAGTCCTTGAGTTTGCTTTGCTCTTTGTGATACGCTTTGTTATCTTTATCTACAAATTCTTGCATTTTAGGAGGCAGTTAGAAATCTTTATTTTGGTTTAATTACTCAATCTGGTAATCTATATTTTCTTTTAATTCTTCAGATGGGTTATTTTCTTAATGCTCATCCATTTGTTTAGAGCTTTGAGATTCATTTAATTATTTAAATGCTTAAATGTGATAATTTACATTCAAATTTTTTAATTTTGAAAAAAAAACATTTTTAATTATATTCATCAGTCATGTCAACATCTTAAGAAGCAAAAGCTTAAGGATGCTAGTTCTCATTGATTTGAGTATTTTGACTTTCATTTTAAATCTTTTTGTAGATAACAATGTATGGAGTATCATTCTCAAATTTCCTAATATATTTGAATTTAATTTTGAAAAGTAAATCTTACTTTTAAAGTATTTTCATATATTAAAGTCAAAATTTGAAATATTATTTAAATAAAGCTATTAGCTATTTTTATGAAGAAATAAAGGCAGATAAATAATTATAGAAAATAATAAGTTAATTAGTAAAATGAGCAGTAGCAACTTCTATGTATTGAAATATAACCTCAAATATGCATTATAAGATCCCAATACCTCAGAAAAAGATAAGCAACTAATGTTAAATCACGAATGATTTATTTAATCACTGCTCTATTATATATAATCAATTGATTATTTATATCTTTCACATAATAATCAAACAGGCAGAAAATGTGTGTGGGTTTTTGAATAAATTATTTTGGACTTATTTCGTTGCTGATCCCTTGCTTAGTATGTATGCGCTAAGAAAGAATTTTAAGTAAAATAGCCATGCATTCTTAAAGTAGAGGAATATTTTAATTTTATTGATTTATAATTATATCTACTTTTGTAAAAATAATAATATTTTTAATTATAAGGAACAAGACAGTCTTATTTGTTACTTTAAGAGTATTTTTAATGCATTTAGCTACAGATTATGGAAGTATGTGGTATCTTACCAATATTACTCAAAACATTGTCAAGAAAAATCATCCACTAAAACAAAATCTATTAAAAATAAATTCATACATATTTTCAATTAAATCATAAATGCAATTATAATAATTTTATTATCTTGCAGAAAAGATGAAGGAATTTTGATATTGAAAAAGCAATGGAATATTTCAAAAAACAATAATCTTAGGAAATGATTTTATAATTTGTGAATAGTTTTAATCCTCTTATAAAACTTAAAATTTTAAGCATATTTGAAATTCACATAAATCACTATAAATTATCCCAGCATTATATATTTAAACCTGCCAAAGTATTTAAAATAAATATTGATTTAAATTTAATTATAAAATGGAGTAATTATTCACCAAACTCTTTTAAAATATTGGTTAACAACAACTACCTGATCAAATACTGACAGCTTTTAAGTTAATTTTCCAGAAATATTTAGTGCAACTATCGTAAAATGATACATAGAAAATGAGTTTAGAGATTATCAACTCTCTCTAATTAGCAATCAAATATTGCGGTCATAATCAATAAGCATTTAAGAAAGTGGTCAAAATTATCATAATGTAGAATGGAAATATTGTCAAAAACATTATGTAAAATCATGGGAAAGAATTAAAAAGTTTGATCGAGGATATTAAATTCTCAGAAAGTTAGCAATAATTCATTGAAAATCTCGAGTTATAAATTCTTTTCGTTTAGACAGTCCTTGTAAAGTTTACTCTTAAAAACTTAACTTAAAATGGGGAATTCCTTGCTGAAAATTAATAAGACCTGATAAAATCTGTTGTATAGAAGGTTCTTTCAAACAAAGCTAATCAAAATAATTTGATAAATATCAACTAAAAGAATATTATACAAGTAAATATCGTCAGATCGTTGTGCCACATTCTTTCTATAAGTGTTACTTTTATACCAATCTCTGGTATAGATATAATGAAAACACTCCAGGAATGGTTTAGGCTTTTTAGCATGACTGATAAAAAGGAGCTCTTTGCTTTGTAGTATTTGTTGAAAATTTTGCAGTAGTTGCTTGGAGTGAGTTAGAAATCAGTAAATTAGACTTAAATTTAATTTACTGTTAGACTATTCCAAGATTTAGCGAGTGAAAAATTCTCTTAGCCGTAGAAATTGTTCATGTATTTAGAGCTCTTCAAAGAATATCATGAACTTTAATTGCTAACTTTGTTTCAATCAGTGTTTAAGTACTTAAGTTAAGGAACTCAAGACCAATCAGCTTAAGATGAGAAGATTTACTTTTCACTTTTAAAACTTCCACTTACTAAAGTTATTGAAAATTCTCTCCTAACATAACTAAGAGCTTAGGTATAGTCTCAAAAGTTCTAGTTTTTAATATACTTGATTCCTAGATCAATAAAACTTTTGATTGCTAAACTCAAGAAAAGTTCCACAACTAGAGTCGGGGCATTAAATTTATTGAAATTCTTTGAGTTTGGTTATTAAATGCAGCCAAAATATTTCATTGACTATTGTGATGACTTTATTCAAATCTTAGAAAATCTACGAGCTGATTATGATCCAGCGAGAGATAGGGAGTTTACATAGGAATTTGCTAATTTCTTAACTGTATCCATGAATATACACATGGGTCATCCGGAAAAGTATATTGAAATATAAGATAGGATTGGAGAGCTGACATATGATAATGGTTTACTCAGTTTAACAGATGAGGAAATTGAAAAAATCAAAACCTCTGGTTTATGGACTTCATTGCAATAGCAATAGACTTTACAAAATTTTGAAAACAATCAAGCACAAGATCAGGATACTAAGAGTGAGGGCAAATAGGAGAAGAAATCTGAAATAGTGCCAAAAAGATTTAAAGGACTCCTCAATCTTGGAAATAGTAAGACTTTTTTTAAATATAATATTTAATTTAATAGCATGTTACATGAACAGTTTTCTTTAAGCTCTCTACCAAATCAAAGAGTTCAGATCAGACTTAATAAGTTTAGAAGATACTGAATCTTAAAAGCAACTGAAAATTATTGACAAAGTCAAAATGTCCCTTTTCCAACTTTAGAGATTGTATTCTTTAATTTATGGGAGTGTAAGAACTTTCATAGAACCAAAGTAGTTTAGAATATCCCTGCCAGACTTCTTCAAGAATTATGAATAGCATGATTGTTCTGAATTCGCAAAATTGCTGTTAGATAAAATTGAGAGAGAGTCAATATAATGCGAAAGTAAAAATATCATTAGAGAGCACTTAATTGGAGAAAAGATCAATCAAATATAGTGCTTAACTTGCAATAATGTTTCAGAGTAAAAGGAAGACTACATCGATTTCAGTGTGAATTTTCAAGAAAGTTCATCAAGTATAAACCCAATAAACCTTTAAGAGATGATTGAGTAGAGCTTCAATGAGGAGGTATTTGAGGGCGATAATCTATATTATTGCAATTTCTGCGATTGCAAGGTTGAGAGAGCTGTGAAGAGATAATAAATCTAAAGCTTGCCTAATTACTTGATTGTCACAATAAACCGATTTTTCTTTGATGTTAAAAGTCTAAGTAAACTTAAAATAATGAAAGCTTGTGAAGTATCAACAAGTATTTCCATTAATAAGCATTTAACTTAACTTGAAGAGAATGTCAATTATGATCTGCAGTCAGTTATTATTCATTCTGTAAGGACTTAAGTAATTTAATAAATGTTATAGGGAAGAAACGCTAATTTTGGACATTATTATACAATAACAAAAGACTAAGATGATGAGAAGTGGAGAATATTCAATGATGCTAGTGTCACAGAAATCAAAGATGTCTCTTACCTTGAAATGATTTAAAAGTAAGAATTACGTAGATTATTTCATAGGAAAAAGCATGAAAATTCTAATACACAATATAATATGTAAATTTTAATATATCTCGAAAAATTTGATTTAGGAATCAGCAACAAGACTTCTTTCCACCTTCAACATTCTAATCAGCATGAAGTTTTTTTGTTTTTTATCCATCTTCCCCATCTGTCTATTCTTATCTCTGTTTAACCTCATATATCACTAAATCATTAATTATAAAGCTTTATTTTAACTTACAATGAAGTAGATTATCAAAAACATCTGTTACATTGGCATTAGTGACTGCTGAAGTTTCTAAGAATTTAAGTCCATGATCATTAGCGAATTTTTGTGCTTTATCTTGTGGAACCTATCTCAAAGCTGGATTAAGCTCAACTCTATCAACTTGATTTCCAACTAAATAAATCACGCATTCTGGTTCTGCACTGGCTCTTAGTTCTTCCATCCATGTCTTAGCGTGAGTGAAAGTGTCTTCTTTTGTTACATCGTAGACTACAAGGGCACCAACAGCTCTTCGGTAATGTCTATAAATCGAAATTTGTAATCATGAACTTAAATTAGCCAAAGAATTGGAAAAATTCCTTGTTTGATTTATCAGAATAATCATTCAGTTTAAAATGCTTACGCTGAGGTTATAGCTTTGTATCTCTCTTGGCCAGCTATTAATTACTTCGTCAATGAATAAATGAATTTTACCTGTATCCCATATTTGAGCCTTTACAATGCCTCCTCCATTACGTAATTCAACGTTTTTAGTTGCGAACTCTACACCAATCGTAGAAGGCTTATTTTGAGGTACTTTGCCCTTTGTATATCTAAAATAAAGGAATTAGAAAAATTTATTTCTTAATATTACCTGTTCAATATATGAGTCTTTCCTACTCCAGCATCCCCAACCAAAACAACTAAAAATTAATTAAATCTTCGATTAGGAAAGCTAAATTTCTTACTCTTAAACAAATGATTGTAATTTGTGTTATTGTTCTCCATTACAGATAATTAAAATTTTTATAATTATGAATTCAAAAATTATAACTACCTAAATTTAATTGAAAAAATTGCTTAATATAAATTTAAAATCATCAATAGATAATAATTTATTAAGTAAATGTTTATTCATTCATTATCACTCTTAATATTCCTAAAAATAGATTTAATATTTTGCACTACGAACTCATTCCCACCATTCTTAGTCATTTCACTATTCATTACTTCAACCACTTTATTGTTAAGCAGTGACCTTACAGTTATAGGATCTTTAGTACTAAGTTTTTGGAGTATTACCACAAAGTCTTCAAAAACTTGTGTATTTTTAAGTTGAAGCAAAGCGTATTAGAATATGTTGAAAGTGACCTAGTCTCCTGTCATTTATTGAGAGAAATTGTCAATGTGCTAAGTTGAGAAACTTAACGCTAAAAAGATAGTCACTGAAGTTTATACGAAATCTGGGAATGCCAAAGTTAAGGATAATAGGGGTAAGGCATTAAGATCATTTAAGAGTATTGAAGCGATTTCTTCAGCTTGACCTAAGTTGCTTAAATGTGACTTGATTAATCGAAGAGATTCCAAAATTTGTGACTGATCAATCGAAATCATAATTTGCAAAAGAGCCAATGTCAATTGTTCTTTAATTCCAAATTAGGTTACTATTTATGTATCAATTGGGGTTTAGACAACTTGTGCTAGATTTTACAGATCTAAATCTAAATTTTACTTTTCTAGCTTCTGAGTTTTATTTTATGAAAGTTAATTTGTGAAATTCTTCCCTCTATTAGCAGATTACTATCTTTATTTCTAGGTATTGTTAGTGGTTTACTATTGACTTCCCTACACATTATTGAGCAAATTATACAGTTCATCACTAATAAGTTTATGAATGCATTAATCTTTAAATAGTTGATATAGTGGAAGAGCGCCCTAATAGTCTCTCAATGAATCAAATTGCTTTTAGAGTTCTTTATACTTATTTTTTAGCAATTTTGAAGTTAGTTAAAATTCTAAGAAGCAAGGCTCATGCTTTGAAGAGTCAGATTCTTTGAATATCTTGCTTAGATTGAATTAATATGATATAAAGATTAACGATAAATATATTCAAATTTTAACTTAGATTATCCTCTCTTTAACTTTATGATTATCCATGACCAGACATATATAAACTCATATCCTTGTTAAGATTAAACTTATCTTTTTTCAAAATAGATGGTAGTCGTTTATGATAAATTTAAGTTTTAAAGGCAAACTATAGCATATTATAGAAAGTACCGATTAGTATAGAGCTATCAACTTGTGAAATATTAGAAATATTTGGAATTATGAACTCTGTAAATTGAGGAATGATGATATTGAAGGATGGAAACAGTAGCTCCCCAAGTTAAATTTGAGATTCAAGAATGTTTGTTTTTAGTAAGGATTTCTTAGAGAGTTATGATTTCATAAATTAACCCTCATCATCTTCAAAATCATCGTCGAGATAAAGTAAAAAAAATATATTTCCTATTTATTAATTTAAGAAGATACTCTTCTTGGTCTTTAGCTGATTAAATCATAAAAGGTATGGTAATCTTAAGAGTTTTCAATGTTTATGATAAAACCTGCAAAATCTGTTTAGAATTATCATCAATTTGAATTTTAACTTCTGTCATAACAGATTTTTTCGCAGTAGTTATTTATTACTTCTCTTCCACTTCTTCATCTACTGCATTGTTTTTGCTTTTCTAATGCTTTTGAGTCATTTCTTCATTTTTAGGCTGTAATTTACTTCCCTCCTTTACTTATTATTATTACGATTAACTTTCTAGCAGATCTTTCTCCTATTTTCTTTACGCTTTATTTTTATTAACTGTCTCTAATAGTTTTTTATTTTGTTCTTCGAGTTTAGACTTTTCGTCTTCGATAAGTTGGCATTTAATTTTCATTTGCTCATAGGATTTCTCGAGGTTTGAAACTCTTGCCTTCAGAAGCTGCTCTTAATTTTGCTTATTTGTTTGCTTTAATTAGGAAGACTTCAGTTGACTGTTTAAAAAAGAGAATAAAAGCAATTATGTAAATAAAATATTGTATGATGATGGATTAATTTAGAATGAAATAGTGGTTATAATAATATGGAAAAATATATCATATGCAACTTTAATTTCATTAAAATTAGGTTTTAATTTTTTAAGTCATTCTACTTTTCTTTCTGAAATACTTTAATTTTATTTTGTAAATTCCTTTCAGCTGTTGTGAACTTCTTAGCAACTTCTTAATAAGCTCTATTAATTTTTTATTCACTCTCTTTCTATTAACATTAAATCTTATAATCGAATTAAATATTGATTAAACCTGTTATATGTATAAAGTATTTTTAGAGCAAGTGTTGTTTTATTAATGATCGTTAAAAGAAACTATTCCCCCCCCCCCCAAAATTATTAACTATAAAATCTCATCCTTAATTTACTGGATAGCTCTCTACTTCTGCTATTCAACTTATTATTCTTTCTATTTTAGCTCTCTTTCCTTAATTTCAATTTACCTTGATTTTGCTTCTAACATTACCTTAACATCCATTAGTTCTTAGACTATAGTATCGTTCAATTGTATAGATTTTGTAGCTTTTTGCTTTAAGATACATTCAAGAGCACATTCTTAAATTGATTTTTCAAGGCCACGCTCTCTTGTAAAAAGTTCAAGAGCGTTGAGTGATACTTTTTTCTCATCGATAGAGATTTTTCTCATAAGTTCCTAGTAGAGATCCGATTCGAATTCTTTCTTAGATAATTCAAAGTCTTACTTTTGCACTATTGGCTAGATAACTGATAAGTAAAATTCTTATTAAATTGCCTCATAAAAGTTCTCAATTGTAATGACCATGCACTGCTCAGTGAAGTATCTCTTCCAAAAATTAAGGGTTTAAGGGTTAGTTAAGTGATCTTTGATACTAAGGAGATTCTCTTCTGGGTCGATTTCAGATTTGAAATCGTCAAATTGTGAATCTATCTCTGAATGAGTCACTATTTTAAATAAATAAAAAGGATAAAGGACACAGTTTAAGAAGTATTCAACTTGTTTGGGGAGTCTTACTTATTGTATTCGAACTAAGACTTTGATTGAAATTCTCCTCCTGAAAATTAAACTTGGATTTTACGTCTCTCCAGCGTAGTTGGGGTTAAATCTTCTAAGTTGAATATTTAGTTATTTCTTGCAGTCGATTGCCTCAGATTATACAACTCATTTTATTATTAAATGGGGATTTAAGACTTCTTTTAATTTGACATAAATGGTGATCCAAAAGATTCCTAAGATTCATCTAACTAATGAATAGCTTGCTGCTACTATGAGTACATTAAAGACTGATCCTATTAACTTATAGGTCTTACAGGCTCAAATGCTTGCTTCTGATCATAGTAGAAACTATTTTGCTTCCCTTTAAAGTTCTACATGCTCTAATCATTAATTTTGCTTGGATTTGATTAATCAGATAACCTCTGATTATATTCTTAAATGTGAATAGGTTAGTTACTACTTTACCTTAAAGGCTGATAAGCCAAGTTTTCACTTCCATGAGTTTTGCTATTGAAGTTATTTGAGTTATTAATAGCGCTTTCGAATGCATCCAGTTAATTAGTATTATTCTACAATAAAGCCTTCGATCTAAGTAAGGCCTCTTTTCGCTCTTTCAATTCTTAGAAGTCTTTCATGAATGTGCTGACATTCATAAAATTAGAATTATTTGCAACAAACGAAGATTGCTCATTTTCTTCAATAATTGTAGCAGGTTATAACCCACTTTTTTAAGGAGAATAGGATTTAAAATTTGTTTAAGGGGTTTATCCATGATTATATGGTTAATAATGATTTTGGCTTATATTGTTTGAAAAATTGGCGAACTCCCCTATTGAATCCAAGAGAGGTCCTTAAGTTGTGGAGTTCAGGTTATTATTTGAATTTGGAGTGGGTCCCAAATTAAAGTTTCCAACATTTTAAGTGTTTTATTTCCATTAAGAGCTCAAAATGTTTTAGTCTTAGGTATTCATCATATTATTTGACATAGTAGCTGGAGGAATACTCGATAGATCATTTTAAATTAAAACAATTTTTAAATAACTATGTTATGAATCATTGATTCCATTATGTTTATTTGTCTATGCCGTCTCAAATATAGAGTATATACTGTCTTTATGAAAATTTACATTCCCTGAATTCATTCCAATAGGTGGCTTCCCCAGATTTTCCAATTAGATTTAACTTTGAAATTCCCCCATTTTGTTATTAAGCTCAAATCTCTGATCTTAATTCCCTTTACTTTGTGATTAATCTCTTTAACCATTATTCATTATATATTGTTGAGACTATTTTAAATCGTTGTTTATCATGTAATTTGGTCTCTCAAAATTCAAATCTCTGTTTAAACCCACATTATTGCTTAAAAGTGATTGGTTTTCAAGGCTTGATTGATTAAATTGTGATTAGTTTTAGATTTAATGTGATTGCTTCTAATTGAAGTTATTCATGAACTGTGATTATATTAATTTAGCATTTAAATTAATCAATTTTATTATGTTTTCTATAAAAAATTGTAGATATATAATTATATGATTAAAATGAGGAGAGATTTGAAGATTGCTGAAGTGAATTATTGTTTATTTGAGAATTCAAAAGTGATTCTTGTTGAAATCTATTGAAAGCGCTCATTTTATATTTCTTAATCTGGAATTGCTATTTAATAAATTATTTGAATTTTAAATTTCTAAGAAAAGTTTTCTTATATCAAAGCTTAATCCTTTAATTCATGAAATTTTTACAATTTATGTCATGATTTCATAAATGATTGAATATTTTACGTCCAGCATAAAAAAATTTTAATAATAATAATAATTGCTTATTTTATTAATAAAATCGAATTATAATAAGCATAATTTATTAATAAAAAATGGAAAATTAAGAGGAAGAAAAGCTAAATTTGCAAGATTTAAACCTTAATCCGCATAGAGAATTAGATTTAGGGCAGAATATTTATTGGACTGATGAAGTCAAAATTAAGATATCAGGGGTAAGTAGATATTGATTCAATTCTCTATAAAATTTGAGAAAACATATTAACTTAAAAAGATCAAAAGAATCAATTTCCCCATGAATTTATGCTAATAAAAATGCATTTTAGGAGGATAAATACGTGAATGAGTTCAAGGTATTGAAAAGCATTGGAAAAGGGGCTTATAGTAAAGTTAAAATGGTGATTAGATAATTTGAAGAGAATGGAGTTTAATTTGAAGAATATTATGCAATGAAGGTAAGTTTTTATAGGTGATTGACTTTAGCAAATTACAAAAAAAAAGATATATGAGGATAGTCCAATCATTTTGTATATTTTACCTCATTCAAGGATAAATGAGTTCCTAATGTGAGTGTTGTTTGTATAGATGATGCACAAGCCTACATTGAGAAAAGAGAGAGCAATCAGGTATGATCAAAAAGGCTAAATGGAAATGATTAACAATTTAGATAAGGTAAGCCAATACAAAATTTAAAGAACTCACTCTAAAAGCAGATAAATTTATTCAACATAAAACCTAAATAAACTAAATTAAAGGTATACAATGAAGTAGAGGTCTGGTCAAAAATTATCAATGAAAATGTGATTAAGATTTATGAATTGATCGACTCAGATGAGCATGATTACTTATATGTTATACTAGAGTTGGCTGATTTAGGTTAGCTTGCAACCTGGGACTTCAAACAAGAGCTTTATATAGTTTAATTGTATAAAGTGACTTAACTTGTTTTGTTGTAATATTTTGTAATTTATATCAGAAATCAAGCAATTTATGATCACGTGATAGCTTATCTAAGAGAATAAAACGCTCTAAATACAGTATAGAGAGAAATAGAATAAGTGGCAAAGTTTATCTTCAGATAATTAGCACATGCGATATTTCACTTGCATGAAGAGTGCCAGGTCATTCATCGTGATATTAAGCTTGATAACTTGCTTTTTTCTAGCAAAGATTTGCGTCTAAAACTGACTGATTTCACAGTTGCTCGTTCAGATATAACAGATGAAACACGTTTAGTAATTATTTAATTATTTTAAAATAATCCTACTTTAGTGTGGTTAGAGAGGTAATTCATATTGTAAATTAGTATTTATGAAAAGTTTTCACGTTTGTTCGACAGTGAAGGTACTCCATCATTTACAGCACCAGAATGTCACATAGTGGAGAAAGATGGTTACCGACCAAAACCCACAGACATCTGGTCATTTGGTGTTAGTATTTACGCTTACATACATCAAATAGTGCCCTTCTATGCAAGCGGAGGGGAATTAGAAATGCAAATCAATTCCAGGACTAAAGAACCAGAGATACCAGACAATTTCAGTCCAGAGCTCAGTGATCTTATAGTTAAGTTACTAGAGAAGGACCCAGCGAGAAGGCTGACTATTGAGGAAGTCATGAATCATCCATTCTTTAACAGCTGATTTATATGGATAGGAGAATACATTAATATTGAAGGAATAGACATAAAAGTACATTTAATAAAAATTATCTACAAAAATATAAAATTCTTTTACAAATAACTTGATTTACAAGTTTAAAAAAATTGTATCACTATTTATTTATTGTCTTTTTTTAGTTTCTTATTTTCTTAATCATTCATAATTATTATTATTTTATGAATAAATTATACTTTGGCATTAATATCATTACAGTTACATAATTGAATGAATCAGCAGATATCTCTACTAATTTACTTAATTGATAATTTCTAATATTAAATACAAATATTTATTGTAAATTCACATATAATTTTATCTTAAAAATAAACTAATCTCAATGAGAATATTAGAGTGATAATTTTATATAAATAATCAAACTCAGAAAATAATCAAAATAATAAGTTATATATATTTATCTGAAAATAATGGCAAGTTTTAAGAGAATAAGATTTTTTGAGTGTGACTAGATCGAAGACCCCACTATGGGAGCTGCTGGTGGCAAGCCAGGTTAGCAGTAACCTAAGGGCAGAGGACCTGTAGGCAGGGAAGAGACCAAGGGCGGTGCTGAATCTATGATCAAATTATAAATAATTATAATAAAAATAATGTTTAAAATTTATTAAAATTTATTATTTTATGATGATGAGTTAGAGCAGTAAAAGTGGGGAGAGAACCATCCAAGATTTGAAGATACTTCGCATGATCTACCTTGATATGTTTTTCCTATTTCTTGGATGTGAAAAAAATACACTTTTTATTATGAAAAATAAAATTTGAACTAATGATTAAATTATTTTAAGAAAAAGCCAAGCTAGGGGAGCCACATAGCGAGTCATTTCATCTTACTAAAAACTTGCAAATAAAGCAAGAGTTTAAAATACACAATGAAACTTTTTACGTAGACAATTTAATTCAAAATTGAAACCTATAAAAAGACTTAATATATATATCTCATATTAAATTAGGAAATAAAGACAAGTTTATTAACTATTAGAAGGGCATGAAATTACTAATATCGATGGGAAAAGACCAATTTTTCAATGAAAATGGCGTAGTTGAGGATGAATGCTTCATTATTAAACTCTGGGATTTCCAGTCCCTAGTCCACTCAAGTAAGTTCAAATCTTATCTAAAACCCAATTTTATAGGTTACATTGATGGCGGGAGGAAAGGTCTCACTGGTGGAAGCATTTGGCAAAAGTAAGGTCTTACTGAAGGAGGAGCTGGAGGATCCGGAGGTATGGCCAGTGGAGGGCATATTGGAGAAAGCCCCAAGATGATCCCCATATACTACAATGGCAAGCCTTATCTGGACAAAGTTAGAGCATTCAGATTATATATATATTATACTCACTCTCACTAAACATAGTTAAAGTAGCATTTGCGGTCATAAAATAATAAAAATAATACTTGTAATATATTTTAATAAAATGTCTAGAGTTTTTCGCAAAATGGTCGATACGGTCCTGCTCAACAAAACCTCATTTGTTGGCGTTGCTCTCTGTAAGTTTCGGACACAAATATAAATAATTATTCAATTTCTTTTCTTCAAGAGTCCTGTAATGCATTAATTTCACCCATTTAACAATGATTGTAACTGGTTTCATAGGTGTTTACATGAGCAGGAGAGTGAATAGAAATATGCAAGAATTAGAGTAAAATACCTAGGATAAGAAGTTATTTGATCCCTTAAAGGCAAAGGCTCAAATTGAAGTCTATAAGGAAATCTAAATTTGTATAAAAAATGAACTTCCCCCATACTTAGCAATTTATTTTAGTGACATATCTAAATAAAGTTTACAACATAGGCGATGATAACAGTTAGGAAAGCAAAGACAAGAAAGACAATGTGTTGAAAATCTTGCAATCAGCCTCAGAGAACGATATGGAGAAAATTAACAAATTCTTCGAAAAATCAGCTGACCAAGATTAGAGTGAGATCGAAAGAGAGATGGACAAGCTTAAGAAAGAAATTGACAGTTTGGAGGAAGTCAACAGTACTCATCAGGGCTTTAAGTTCCTTAATTAAAATTCATCTCAAAATCAAAATGGATTTCTATATAAACCTAAATTTATACTAAGTATTTAAGTTCTATCGTACAGTTATGACCAAAGATACATTTGAAGATGCGCTGATTGAACTTAGAGAGAAGCAATTTGAAAAGAAATTCAGAAAGGACAAGGAGGATTTGGTTGGTACCACACCAAAGATTATTTGAAAATGTACAAGAAAGTAAACAATAAAGCACATTCTTGTTTATTTAATTTTAATGTTAACCTCAGTTAACTTTTGATGCTCCCATTACTTATAAAAATTTTACAATTAAATCATACATTAAATTAAAGGAAGTTTGTAGCAAACTTTTTAATATCAATTGATGATTTTAACTCAAAGTTAAATTTGTAATTTAAAAATGGAAGATACTTTAGCGCATGTTTTAAATGAATTAACTTTAACACTCCAAAAAAATCAATAGGAGAGGCCATCTTTGGGGTCCCTGCCTTATGGGTAAACTTTATTGCATTAAATATTGGGAGAGGCATCTGAGTTCGTAAAGATTCTTGACAAAGTATTGAAATAAATGAAAATAAATGGTCATCTTAAAATTAAACTAATAATCAATTACGTTTCTTTTTTAATTTTTCCTTCAAAAATGTCATCCATATCTAAGGAAAGGTCTGCCAAAATAAAAAATGGAAAGTAAAGTTGTTAGTAGTTTGAATACAAGAAATGCTGCTACGAATAGCAACAGCAGTGGACTAACACTAGGTTTGAGATAGTTAAATGATGGAAAGAAATCACAAAACATACCTCAACCTGAGCCATAAGTGTTATAAGAAGACCTTCCTAGTGGATTCAAAAACAGACAAACTCTAGAATAGTTCCTTCAATTTTTTAATGCTTATCTAAAAAGAATCCCTAGAATAATTGAAATTAGTTTGAAAATAGCAAATTCAGAGGCAATATTATACTCAGATACTTCAAGTTTGAAGTTTTTCAGGATGAAATACAAAAACTTTATTTCTTAGACTATCTAGAGATGCTATAAAGTGGTAGTTGTACTTTTGAAGCTATTCCCTGATTCAAGAGAAGCCCAGGAAGAATCAATCTTTGATAAAATTTACTTAATTTAACTTCTACTGCAGACTCTCAACTCCTCAAAATACTCATAGTATTTAAAGCAAAGTAAAAGTCATGAATTTGAAGAAGTAGCAAAGAATGTTTTAAGCACAGGAGGTACAAAGACAAAAAGTGTGAAGGAGATTTCAGAGACAAGTAAAATTATTAAAGAGAAAATGGATTAAGAACTACTTTTAATACTGAACTTTTTTGAAATTAAAGCTGAATTTTTCGTGTCTTCACCTTCTCTTAAAAAGATTTGGTCCTCACATTTTTAAGATTCATATAAGGTACCTCTGGATCTATTTATTCAATCTTTTGACTATCATTTTTCTAAGAAACAGGGAAACACTAAAGATTAGCTTTTGACTTAAGAACGTTTGGAAAACATGAAATGGTACTTCAGCATACACAGAGATGAAACGAGTGTAGATGATAAGTAAAATTTTATGCTCTCATTGGATCATATTGTGAACATCACTGATTTCATAAATTTTAGCACACTCCTTCGAATGTTTGAGCCAGATATCTTTGATCACTGTCTTGAAAAAATTCGCTCAGAAACTTCCCTTGGACACATTCACATCAAGGATGAAACTCTTAGCAGATTAAGTGAGAGTGTAAATGCTAAATATTTAAGCAGAGATATAGCTAAAACTTATCTAAGGACCCTATTTGTAAGAAGCTTGACTGACATTAAGAAAAATCCTCATGATTTACTCATTATTCTCAGTTTATTTGGAGTTAAAAATATCTACTTATATTACAAAGATAAGCTGTTGCATGAAATTTTACAAGAAGATTTGTAGAACAATATCAATTTAGCCCCTATAGTAGAAGAAAAAGAAATTAAAATAGACAGCATTGATGATAAATATTAAAACCAAGTTTAAGACGGGTTAGACAAGAATCGAATTTTAAGTTGCTAAGGGTATCTGTAAATGAACTTGGAAGCCTTTCAAGAAGGTTCACTTAACAAGAAGTTTAATGATATGGCTTCAATCTCTTACTTTTCAACAACTTTTATGTAAAACGATAATGTTTAAGACTAGCTAATGGATGAATTGAAACGATCTAAAAATTTCTAAAATTATGATAAGAGAGATTATGGATATCTTGCTACTTTTGAGCATGAAAATGAAGCGAATGAGCTTTTGAGCAAGAAAGGGTTTCAGACATTGTTTTCAGAGATATTGAATGAGAAAGATGCAAAAATGCCAGTCTTTATCAAGTTTGATACATTAAATGATTACTGTAAGGGAAAACTCAAAGATAAATTGTTTTCGATATAAAATCTTGATAATTTAGATCTATAATCATTATAAAAATATACAACCTTTATTAAAGACTAAAATCTTCAATTTATATATAGCATACAAATTATAGTATCAATAAAGCACCAAATAATGAAGGTAAGCAAATTCATCCACCAATAACTCTTAAAACTCTTAATTTCTATAGTCCTATTAAATAACCTATTTCGAACTTTGGGAGACTCAGAAGCAAATCAGTAGAACTCAGGAGAAATACTTAATCAGAAAGAAGTACTTCGATTTGTATTTGATGGTGGGTAACATCTCAATTGATGGGTTCAAGCGAGAGAGATACATTTTGAAAGTTAAGGATTTCCAGGATGATATAGCAAGGGCTTAAAATATGCTCAATGAGGAAGAGATGAATGTTGAAATTGCTGCTTAGTAAAATGGGGGATTGGTTTATGAATCATTGCAAATTGATGGGTTTAAAGATGAATAAGATCATTATATTTTCTTATTTTTTGCTAATAAAGAGATTTTAGAATTTTCTAGTGAAAAATATTGATAAGAATTTAAACAATGAACAAGAACTTATAAATAGTTCAAGTAAGAAGAATAAAAAAGATGGACTTCACAATTCGACGAAAGAAAAAGAAAACAACTATTAATTGTTAAAAGCTAAAACAACTATATCTTATGCAGAAAATCTTTAAAATATCACGTAAGTATCAACTAAACATATATTTTCTCTCAAATATAATTTTCAAAGTACTTTATTCTTAGTATATTCACTTATCTTTGTAGTGAATTGCTGTTGAAAATCGAAACTCTTGAGGAAAGCAGGAAAAAACTTCAAGAAAAATTGACTTTGAAAGAGAAGAAATGGATAGAGAATGATAAATTATTCAAAGAAAGAAGATTTACATTGATGGGTGTTTTGTAATAGGATTTGGCTTTGCTTTGTGATGTCACAAAACATCTTTACTATATAATATTTTATTAATGTTTAAAATTTATAATTGTTTTTGTTCATTATAATATTCAATAATATACTACATTGAGACAATTTCACATAAGAGAATTACATAACATGAAAAAGTGAATATATTTATTTGATAATACTATAAATACATAAATTAATTAATTAAAGTGGTGTTGATGATAGATTAACTGTTCAGTGCGAATCGCTTAAAATCTCAGCGTTTCCTGGGTGAAATCTAAATGATAGTAAAAGACAAATAAGACCAGTTGTACGATTTGAAACGCACCTATAACGACCTCATAGCTAAAGATTAACTAATTGAGTCAGGTAATGTCAAACATAGTATCAAACTCATTGATGTTTATGTATTTTTGTTAATAGATCAGTAATAAATGAAGAAGCAGATTGAGGAGATGATATAATTAGGGAATTTGAGGCGAGAACGAGACCAGGTTATGATTGATATTTAAGAGTAGGAGTTAAGAATAACTCAACTTAAGAAATATCTGGGTGTAAGAGACTATTGGTTAATGTTTTAAACTTTGTTTTTTATAGATTACTGACAAGAATAAATCATAGACAAGGAAGTTAGGACCAGCCAGCTCAAGCGGGCAAAGTTAAATAATGCAGGGTATGCCCTTGTCACAGTCTACTCTGTCTTAGTAGTCCAAGCAGTCTATTAATACTCCTTAGAACATTAAAACTACACATAGAACTAATGAGTCCAAGTAGCATTAAAATTCAATAATTTACCTATACATATATAAAAGAAAATTCATATAAAACTTAATTTTTAAAATATTCTTATATTCAATTTAATTAGCAGGCAGGTCTACCTTAGATAAAAGAAGTAATGGAAATAAACTTTTTAAATATATCTAAATTATTAATACTAAAAAAAGGTAATTAAGACAATTTTATATTATAAACTTTGACAATGAAGATAGTGAGAAATAAGGTTGGGACAAAGTGCGATAGAGCACTAATATTCTTAAAGCTGTTGCTAATTTAAACAGAATTTCCCCTGAGAAGAAAAAAGAAAATTAATGATATAAATTTATACATTTATTTTATATCGATTATAAACTCATATTTCAGATTTTTAAACTATTAATATTTATATATAGAATAATTAGATATGAGGCATGGTCATTTAAAATTTCACGAAAGCAATATGAAAATATGAAATTAAAATTAAACAATTATATAATTGAAAATAAGAACAAAAATGAGAGCAGACAGTAGTCGACACCATAGACACAACGATATCCCCACTTCCCCAAGTATTACAACTTTAGTATAATTATATGAAACTCATTGTGATTTTAATCATAAATTTTACAATTTTATGCTTTTCAATAATGGACTCAGCTATTTGAATAAATCAGCTCACAAATAAAATTACGAAAACTTGAATAACTCAATATCCCCCGCAAATAACACAACCAGTTTCATTTCTGGGAATGGGCAAGATAGAAATGGTGGGAACACAGCTAGAGGGGGAATGAATAATGGCTTGGATAACTCATATGAAATGCACTATGCACCTGCACAACTAGACAGTAAGTTTGTTACAAACACAAGCCAAAAAACTTTGAATAAATCCATTTTAACATCATTTATTAATAATAATGTAGCTGTGAGTCCAAACTAAGAGAGGCTGCAGAATTTATGCTAAAAGCTCACTGGCTTAAGCACTGACCTTGAAGAAGGGAAAATGGTAAGAATAACTTAAAAAATGTCCAGTTTAATAAATTTAATTTGCTTTAGGTAAAGAAAGAGAGAATAGAGAGTGCTATCTAAGAATTAGATGGTTTGATCACTAAATCCTTAGTGGCAGATGAGTAGAAATTCAAGATATTCAAAGAGTAGACGCATGAACTCTTTGGTAAACTTGAAGATGAATAAAATCAAAGAGAGGTAAGTTTAGGGCAGTTTAAATTATAATTGTAATACTAATTTTATGGCAATATTTATCAAATCCTGAAATGATATTTATAGGATTAAGATGAAACTCTGATAAAAGACATAAAATCCTTTGAAAATGAAGTAAAATTCAAAATCACCAAATGTAAAAACACCCGCAAAGAGAAGGAAAGTGAGCTTGTAAAATAAATAGATGAGATAGCTTTCCAGTTGACTTTGGAGCTTGCAAAGTCAAAGAAGGGCAGAGAGGAGACTGAAGATAGATATGCAAGGGAGTTGAATGAGTTGCTGGAGAAAGTTGAAATATAGGTGGAGAGCGAGAGACGCACCAGAGAAGATAACACTAATAAAATGATGAAGAAGCTCAATGATGAGATTGGCAAATACGCTGACATGATCATGCTTGAACGCAAAGTCAGGGAGGAGACTCAAAACTATTTTATATAAATAATACTTAACAGTATTCATTCTATAAAGTGAATATGGGAGATTAAATGATTTATAACCCAAAACACTTTGTTCAGAATGATAGAAGACATGGAGAGTAATTTGGTGAGAGAAATTGATAATGAACGTAGAGAGCGTGAAGAAAACGAGGAAAGTTTCATGGGGTTGCTGGAAGATACTTGCGCTAGAATTGAAAGAAGTTTGGGCAATTGATGCAAAATAAAGTATAAGCACTACTAATAAATTTGTGAAATTATTCTCATTTTGACTGATTTTATATTTAAAATTGCTGACTTATTATTAAAAAAACTATTTAAAATAGACATATAGTTGATAGATTGATTCATCAAGAACTTGCTAATGATGCTGCTTAAAAGTTACCACTCCAGAGACACAAGTATATAGAAATATCTGTAATTTTACTATTTCCACCTTTCTCAAAACCTATCACTGCAGGTACAAAATCAAATTTTTATACATAAGACTAAAATCATTTTTATTGCTGCCTTTGGTATGTCAATATGGATCGTACCCTCAGGTATCGGGCCACTCATAATCTCAATATTCCCATATTAATTCTATTAAAAAATTAACGATTTAAAATGATAAGATTCACTTACTCTAGGTATTTTACCATCTTCTGTGAGTTCATTTCTCCAGAAAATATATATATATATATATATATATCTTTTGTAAAGCTCTGCCATTCTTTCTGGATCGTTGTACAATCCTTTGACTCATATTAATTTATGAAATATGTTTCTATATTTATGAAAATTTGCATCTATAGATAATCATGCTTATCATTTTTTATAAATATTTATAGTTACACTCTAAATACATGTGTTTTATTAGAGCTCTTCCTTACTTTTAACTTACCTTGCATACTTCCTCCATCTCTCCACAGTATGTAACTCACTGATATCCTTCCTCAAGAATATTGGCTCTCCCTTGAAAGTCTTATCATCAAGAGGTACTGCATTCGGTAAAAATCCCTAATATTTCCTGATCAGGGAGGGGAGTGTGTAGTATTTATTGTTTTTGAATTCATTAGTGGTCGATGGAATGAAAGATTTACAATCAAATAAAAATTATTATCTAAATGTTTATATTTTAAAAATACTAAGTTTTTTATTCGTATAAAACAATCAATTTTATAGTAAAATTTAAAAGAATAAATTATTCGTTTTTAATTAGTTTTATTTTAGTAATTGCTCTAAAGTCTCAATACTGCTATCTTCCTGATTGATAATTCATAAAACTTTCTTATCAGCATACTGAGATATAAACGGCGCAAATTTGCCAACAAATTCTTCCCATTATATTTAATTTTTTTGTCAAGATACAACTATTCTTCGCTTTCAAGTATTAATGAGAAATATTTTACTGAATATTTATAAATATTATATAAATTTATATGCCCAAATTGTACAATAATCCTTAATGAATTTATGATGAACATATGTTGTTCCGATTTCTCTCATAAACATAGTGAAATCTTAAGATTTGTTGATATATGCTTATTTTCTCATAAATTCATAGCTTTTATAGGATTTAATTGATATTATTGTAAGAGTTAATCATTTAAGTTATTATCAAATAACAAGAATAACTATAAAGATATACAATATATAATATCAATTGGAATATTTATATAGAGTTTTCTATACTCTCATATAAGTCTGCACTTATTCATGTGTAGTATAGTAGTCCCCAGTGAAGGGACATGCCACCGACCACCTATGGTTCAATTCATCGTATATTTCTATAAATAAATTCTCTTCAAAAGCAATGTCCAAGTCTTTAGTTGGGGACTATATGTAAAATACTGAATAATCACTAATTTGTTCTTAATCTTTAGACAAATGAGTTGGCATTATTGATTATTACACTCTCCCGCTCATTATGTTCAAGTGACTAGTTAAATAAGTTGAATTTATCTAAATAATTGTTATAAAAACTTTGTAAGAAATTAAATATAGCAAATATGTGTAAATTTTCATAAATTTTTAAGTGACTGCTGTTTTAAGTTTGTGTCTGAGTTTACTATATTCTTTAAGTTTTCTATTGAGTTTTATTGCCCTAGGTACTTTTCTGTCTATCGTTAAATAAATGGTCATCAGTATTATACAAATTAATATATAACTAATATAAAATTATCTTTAATACTTTTATGGGTGCTTATTCAATAAAATGAGATTATTTTAATTTAAAAGATTAAGTTTTAAATTTTTCCATTTTTATAATTAACAAATAATTCAAAATAAATTGATAATTTGAATAAAAATGATCTAAAATAATAGTAGTGTAAATTAAATATAATAATAAACTAGAATAAATACATTTTATCAAAATATTTCATATTCCATTAATTTATGATAAATAGGAACAGTATTATCATTGAATCCTCTTTACTTTGTAACACTGGTGGTATTTGATGGTTTGAAAGAGAATTTATCAAAGAAACTTTTATCTATCTACTTTATTTCCTCCTTCTGTTTACCATATAAATATTAAGATTAATACACAATGAAGTTATAATTTATTTACTTCCATTTTATGAATAAATTTCATATTTAAAAAAATGAATTATTAATTATTAATATTACCAACATGTTTAACTTCAATCATCTCATCAACTTTTGCCAAATTATTACTGTTCACATTATCACTTTCGTCATTGAGTTTAAACCTCTTAAATGATTCATGAAGTGATGATTTATTCTCATCCTCAGATTCACTCACTATAAATCAAATATATGTCATATTAATTTATTTAATTTATTTTCAGGAAATGGTCATCATATTTGGTTTTCTTATCTTTTATGATTTATTGTGCTCTTCCATATAGGAATTTATCGTTATTTGCCTTCCCTTCACTCCCATATTTCTATTCCTCATTATTACTTTTATTAATGTTTTTTATTATATAAAAACTTTGTTAAAATATTTATAATGGGTTTAATATATAAAGTCTTTAAACTTTACAATTAATGACTTTAAAATATAAATTAATTTTTATTACGTTTAGCCCCTTTTTAGCCTTTTCTTGATACTTTTATGACTTTAGAGTCTTCCATAGTGGAAATATCAATGACGAAATTTACTCTGTACACTAATTTATGCAGACTCAGGAATATCGAAAATAGTATCATATATTCTATCTTTGATAGCTTTTTGTTTTCTGTTAGGTTTTTTAAGAAGTTTTGTTTCTTAGTCATCAAGCATTAAAATATTACGTAAATGAAAAACTCTTATAAACTTATTTGAAGATTTGATAAAAATATTTGAAGCTTAATCTTCATAATTACGATTTTAATGGGATATTATTTATTTTTAGATAAGCATTCCTTGGATGTATCAAGGTAACTTCCAAAAATCTTATTAAACTCTGCAATTATATCTCTAATTTATTATGAGAATCCTACTTATTTGCTTTTTTATCCACTATTAATGTTACTTTTTTATAGAACCTAAGCTTAGTGACCCATTTTCACAAAGTCTCTATCTAAGTACTTTACTCACATATATTAATTATCATGGAAATTAATCAATAATATATTAATGCGAAACAATTAAAAATACTTAACTTGATATTACATGGGGATAAGCGAAAGCACTACTCCCCTGTGCACTGAGTTAAATTAATGTGCATTAAACATAAAAGCTCTCCCAATATTCAAAAGCAAGTAAGTTTTAGCTTCATCATAAACATAATAAATTATAAATATATTGTGAAAGTCTTCTCTTTTTCGTTTCTCTTCTTTAAATTAACTCATGATACTACAAAGACCTCTTCTTTTATAATTAAATATATACAATAGATGATAAAAACTCTAAATATGTTTCTAAATTAATAAATATTTTTAATTCTTTCCCTTTTCGATTAAATCATCAATAGATTCTTGAATCTTAGCCACTGTTTTTTCTTCATTTTACTAATCGAATATTAAAATATAGGAACTTTTTTATTTAAACCCCTGCATAAACTGGAAAAAATTATAATATATATATATTAATTAATTATATAGGATCCTCATCTGAATAGTCCTCATTTTGCATAAAGAAATTACTACTCTACTTATAATTTTAATCATTATTGCCAACAAAACCTGGTTCATTATTATCCTGAACATTATTATAACTCTACTCATGATCGAATAAATCTTCAAAGTCACCATGTTAATTGTCATCGTCATGCTCTTACATAGTGAAGTTTTGATGGGTATTTGTGTTAATGATTTATTCCCCCTCGAAATTGTCTTACATTTATTGGTCAGAGGATTTATGCATGAAATTCAAGTTTTCTTAGATTTCATTGAGCATTTCTTGCTTCATTTTACCTATAATTTAAATAAAATAGTCAGTATTTTAATTTGTGCAATCTATATAGTTTTAAATTTAAGAAATTTCTTATTTTCTAATAAATTTATTATAACATTAATTGGAATTTAAAATTAAGTTTTATATTTGAAATTACAACACTTATGATTCTTTGAAATTGATGTGATATATAGAGTAAATTTATCAATATTTAAGGAATTAAATCAAATCTAAAATAATTTAAATGCTTATAAGTAAACCTTATGATTATATCACTATTATTGCTATAATTATTAAAAAGGCGAAGCACCTGAATTTAAATTTATATTTGCCATTGTTTGAGATAAAACTCCATGGGGTGTAGGAGAATTGCTATGTTATCGCAATTCATTAATTGACTGAGTTACTTTATCAATATTTTCCAAAAGCTATTCTAACTATGTTCAGAAACTAAACCATAATATTTCTTTTATAAAATCTTGCTATTAGATTTAACAATACGCTATAAAATTACTAGCAAACTTATCTATATTATCACTAAATTTACCGACTTCTTATTGTATGTTTTCCATCTTGAGTTTTAATTTGAAAATTTCATGCTAACTTATTATGTATATTAGACTATTCTAAGAGATACTTTGTATAAAACATTTTTTTCAAGATCTTCACTAGCTAGAGAGCCATAAGACTTGGCTCTCATATGTTTCGGCAACTCGAGAGAAGTTTGAATTTCTAACTCATCAGAGTTTCTCTAATTATTACTCATATCCATAACTCCCACTACAAAGTTCTATGAAACATTATTATTTGACTACAAGCCTCCTATACCCATAGAGTGTCGAGAAGATTCCACGAAGGGGTTTTTGGTTTTATAGTTAATCTAGTGGTTTGATTTCTTCTCTTTAAATTCAAGTACATTTTAAACTTAACAAAATTAGTCAAGAAATGGCTAAAATTTATAAAGTTCTGCTCTTCATATTCCTTCTTCATGCTTGATATCAAATAAAGATTAATTTTATATAGAGAGACTTTCTATATCTCAAAAGAGCCTCAGCTTTGAATTAATTGGCAAGCTCTGGATACTTTGGAAAAATCTCATGATGAAGGAATTTCTTAGTCAAAGCGAAACATTTTATTGGCCTGAGCACCATGTAAATAAATTCAGATCTCTTATTGTTCACAACTAGCATAATTTAATAAATATAAGGAGAGTTCTGTTGTCAATGTTTATTTACTTTTAAGAAACTCTTTCTTGAAAAACTTGGCAAGCTTGTATTTAAACCTATTTTTTTTTATTTTAAATTTTTGTAATGGTTTGTTTTTTTAACAAAATCCACGTATTTAACTTTTAAAATATATTAATGATAAAAAGATATAACAATAAAATTTTATTTAAAAGTAATCAATGATATTTGACTTTTATTATTGTTTTGCTTCTAACCCCCTTCCAAATATAGAATATCCGATTCCTATTTTCCCTTCTAAACAGAAATAATTCATTTTTTATTCAAAAAATCTAATGAATTAACTCTCCTCGTCATATAGGACTTTATCGTCAGGGTCATCAGGATCAAATTATCTTGCATTTACTATTAATATTTTAAATTATTATCCTCAAATAAGTAACTGGTCATCAATCTTCTCCCTATATATGTAAATATCATTAAAAATGTGCTTCAATTTGATTGTTTAAGCTCTTTACAAGAAATTAATAAAACCATATTTTGTAAGAAAAAAAAGCCACTCCGCATAGCATTAAGGTGACTTCAAATAAGCTTTATTCAAATAGAAAGACTTTTAATCTTAATCTTTGTATTAATTAAAAAACGAAAATTAGAGCTAATATTTTGTAATTATTCTCAAAGAGTGATTTGAGCAAAGAGTTATGAATAAATTATTGATTTATGCATATTTTGACAAGTCTTGGAAGTCTGAACAATTTAAGTTAAAAATAATAAAATTTGATCAATATATACTGGAATGGAATAATTCCTATAAAGTCAATTAAAATATTAATGGGATTTTAGATAAAGACCTGACTGTCTCATATTTTAAGCTTTAATAAACTAAAATAATGTCGAACAAGAAACACACCTCAACAAAAATTTTCAAGAAATTAAAAAGTTCTTATAGCATAATTAATATAAAATAAAAATTAGATATAAAGTTGCAGTTCGATATAGTTATTAGGATCTATGAATAAAATATTAAGAAAATTAATTATTGAATAAACAAAGAATCTTTTTAAGAATAAAACAATCTTTTTGTAGCTTACTATTTATTGAGAGGTAAAGTTTTCTAAGTATTGATTTTAATAGAAGCGAAAGATTTCTTAGAAACATATGTTTAGGTTTATTATTTTTATGGAGACTTCTATTATGAATGTAAATATTATATTAAAATCTCTAAATATAGGAAAATTATTGAATTATAAATGTGGAAATTTCTTATAATAGATTGAGTCGCTATTTTTATAGGATTTCAATAAATCCATTTTAAGATAATATTATAATGATATTTGAATTTAAACATAAATTGGTCTCCCTAGAAAAGTTTATCAATCTAATTATATTTAAGTAAAAATAAAAATGAGATCCTCATATATAGGGTAAGATATTATTTCTCTAAATCATACTATTCTAGCTTTTATAATACATAAAAACTGCTTAGAAACCAATCAAAATCTTAAAAGTTAAAGAGCCTTAATAATACTGAAAAGAATTTTATAAAACTTAGGGTGTCTTGGTATACTACTCTATAGAAACTAGGTATTATTTTAAAACAAGTCTTTGATGAACAAAATTTACTTTTAACGTAATGATTATTATTTATGCTTTTAATTGATGCTGCTTAAAGTAACTTTATTAAAATTATTCATACTTTATATTGCAGAGAATAAAGACTCAACAGATCATTTTATCAAGAGATATAAGCAGAGAGATCAAATTCACTATCAAGCTTTGGAGGGTGAAAAATAGTTATACTTTTTAAATTAATAAGGTAGAGTGAAATAAGTGAAGCAAGGTGCTCAGATATCTAATTATCACTTTGCTTAATTCTTTTCGTGGAGGTTGAGGAAGATGCCATCTACATGCTTACATATTACAAAAAATTCGTAAATGGATAAAGCTTCATGAAATGGAAGATAATGTTAAGATTCAGACTCTCTTTATTAAGAAAAACAATCTGCAAGGCACATGCAGACAATCTTTATGAAAAGAAACAATACGATGAGTCATTCAAAATATTACTAATAAAACTATTGGCTATTTAAACCCAAGTTATGTCATCCAGCAATTCATTGAAGTTCCATAACTTCACAATCTTATCAAGTATCTGGAATAATATATATTAGAAATAGCTTTAAAGAAAAGATCAGTCAACTGATTGAAAGATCAAAGCTAAATACAAAAGACACTATTTTCGATGTTGATACAGCCATAGAAGTTTGTAGGTAACAAAGCGAAACCCTTGATCAAGCTATATCTCTAGCTTAGAACAGTTAAAAATGGAAGCTCTTAGTTTATCGTAATTTATAACTTATATAGATCATTTAAAAACAAGAAAGACTTGTCATAAGCATTGAAAACCATAGAGCTTGACATTACTAATCTAAAAGAGAAAGTAGAGTGTCTTCAATTATACGCTCCAAAGTTTTTCAAGTAAGGCTCAGATAAAATAGGCAGCATATCAAGCAGTTTAATTGACTCAAAGATGAAGTCCGATAGTTACATGAACATGACTGAGAAGCAGCAACAAGATAAGATTCAACAAATTGTTAGAAACATAGTCAAAACCCCAAAACCCCTTAGTGAGGTTTATAAGTGCTTTGATTTGTAGGGTATAGTTGGGGTCTTATTGGGGTTAGTAGAGAAAACGCAAGTTTTTATGTGAATTTAATGAATATTTAATGAGTATTAGAGTACTTAATTCAAACAAATTTAATCTGCTTGTCTTTGTTGTATCTCTTGAACTTTACTCTCTATAGTGGCTCAAGTATGTCATCTAAGGATTATCTAGGATATGAAGGAGCTCTCACGATTATCATCTCTACTATGCTTTTCATTTCTTCGCAGACATCTTCTTACTTTATATGCTTCTAAGCTAAGCTAATTGATTGTTTTTCATGCTTTGTACCAAAGTAAGACATGCTTTCCATGTCACTTCTAATATTATTGCTGCTACTGCCCAAACATCCCATTAAACAGAACCATTAGTCCACTTCTCTCTTATTGGGAAGTAACCTGGAGTACCAAGTACTTGTGCTAAAGTGACAATCTCCTATCTTAAAGCTCTATTGAAATCGATAACCACTACTTCTAAAAGGGCAGAGATTTAGCATAACGTTTTCAGGCTTCAAATCTCTATGAACATATCCAAGTTAATGCAACTCCTTAACACCCTGAATCATATCTGAGAGTATATCGTTTAAATCATCAGGGTATCTATTGTGATATAGGTAGTCCTCAGAGTCATCTCAAATTTCTTTAGCCTTAATGCGATGAAACCATAACTTAAAATGACACCATTTAGCTTAAGCAAATTCTTGCAGTCTTTTCTTTAGGCCTCTCTAAGTACCATTTATTAATTTGCAAACTCGTTCTAATACTGTTGGTTCTTAATAAGATAACTGAATGGATACACCTTGTATGCATACTCATCAACTACTATGATCTTTGCTTTTGCAGGCACGTTTATATTCAAGTAGTTTTCAATACAAGTGCTGAGATCAACTGCATTTAATGCAGGTATATTCATTGCCTTCGCTTAGAAGCATGCTAAAATTGTATTACCTGCTGGCTGGTTCATCGATTCATATCGCTTCTGTCTCTTGAGTCTCTCTTGCTGTCTCTTTATGACTCAAGAGTATTAGATTTTCTTTTAGGTGGCACTAGTTTTTTAGTCTCTTAATCTTCAATCAAGAACTCACTGAGGTGATGCTTTTGCATATGCCTTTTAACTTTAGCTGAGTGAGTATATGATTTCATGCATGTCGTACACTAATACCTACCATCTACCTTTTCATGCTTGAAAAAGATCTTGCCATTGCCAGAGTGTACCTCTTTAAGGTGTCTCTTCAAGCTTTGTTCAGTTGAGAAATGATTCTAGCAGTCTTCACATTAATATGTTTTTATCTTTTCGATTGGTTGCTGTTCTTTTAGCTCCTCAACATAATCAATTTAAGTTTAAACCCCTATCTCTGCGCTCTCCCTCTGGTTTAATACTTCTATGATAAAAACCTCTGCTTCAAATTCAAGAGCTCTTAGCTCTACCTCCCTCTCAACACAAATGATTTCAGGCTTTTTAGTGGAGCCAAAGTTGAGCATTGATTGACCTGCTCCTAAAAGTGCCGCTCTACGATTTAAAGGTTGACGGCCATGTTTAAATTCAAATTTAAATTTCTATTATAAAGCTCTTAAAACCTCTATAGCTATATCTGGACTATATTAGGAGTTGCAACAGGATTAATGATGGTTTGATCTAAGCTCTAAGACTTCATATTTATACTCAGTTTATAAGTATAATTTTCGTAATTTTACTCTTAATATTTTTGATTCTGGTACCAACTCAGATAAAGTTCAGGTTGGTACTGGTACCAATTAAGTTTTAAACCAGATTGGAACTTTTCCATTAAAACCTTACTGCATTAAAACTAGGTACTAATTAAGTTTTGGTACTATAAAATTGGTACCAATTAAACTTAAACGAATTTAGTACCGGTACTAATTAAATTTAAACAAATTTAGTACTAATTTAATGGAACTAAATTGATAAAAATGGAGCTCCATCTCTGAAGTTTGTTACAGCTTCTGCGAACTTTCTCCACGTATCTTTACAGGGTTGACCTCCTATAAGATGCCCATATTTAATAGTAAGTTTTTAAACAATAGTATCCAGAAGTCTATAAATTATAATTTGAAATTCATTAATAGGAAGAGGAACAAAGATGGAATCACTCAATGATCAAATGAAAAGAGTCGAGGCTCAAGAAATGATCTCAAGATTCAGAAGTAAGGAAGATCTCTATCGATATTTAACTTTACATGGTAAGATAACTTGACGACTATTGACATCTTAAACAGTTGGATTATTCCTTCCGACGATGGAAGGTACCAAAATCTCATTTCTAAGAGCGATACTCTGTGATGAGAAGAAAGCCTTCAAAAACACTGAAATTAAGTTGATAGAAATACCAAACTACCCTGAGATTTCAGTCACTAATCTTTATGAGGATGCCATGTAAGATGAGGAAGTGGTAGTTTACCTTCCTACCAAGAAGCAACTCTCTAATAAACTACCAGAGAGGCACTTTTTCTTTGGTGTTCTTGGTACAATAAAAGAGGATTATCTCAGAGAAATAATTGAAGAAGCTCATAAGAAACGATATTCTATCTCTCCTGAAGACTAGAAGAAGCAAGGCATTCTAATAAGCTCAGCTCGGCTAGAGAAACTTAAGAAGCATCCTTATCTTTCGAGCAAGCTTTGACATATAACTTTGTAGGAAAATCTGGCACTGGTATATATCTTATGAAAGAGCATGCAAAGGTTCACAGAGAAAGAAAGTATCAGACAATTTATGAGGTGAGCAAGAGGCTTTATAAAGATGTCTAAAAACCAGATGAAATAAATATAGATGCAGGAGCTGGCACTAAGAGAAGAAATATGGGCTCAAGCAAGCCATAATAAGAGGAGAAGAAAGAGAAGCCAAACCACTTTATGGGTTAGTTTAATATGTGAACTT
>ARYC01002345.1:0-67420 GCA_000711775.1 Oxytricha trifallax
GCAAATTAAACAGAGAGAGAAAGTCTCAAGTAAAACATGAATTGAGTAAGAGGCTCTTCAAAGATTTATAAAACCCAGAAGAGATGAACATAGATGCAGGAGCTGGCACTAAGAGAAGAAACATAGGCCCAAGCAAGCCCTAAGAGAAAGAAAAGAAAGAGAAGCCAAATCCCTTTACGGGCAAATTTAATATGTGAACTTATTCATTCATTTAAATTTTAAAACTTATTAATATACACAAAATCTCCCTTCTCTTGCGCATACTTTAGCTTTATCATCGCTGACTCTCTTAACAGCACTCTTAATAAAATCTATTGTATCTATCTTCAAATCATGCATCAGATGGTAGAGCAGCAATTTCTTACAATGACCTTTCAATAACCCCCCAATATAATTCAATTCCATTGAACTAAGGGCTGTAAGGAACATTAAATACAGGTGTTATGTTTAGCCTTTCATATTCTCTCCTTGAGTCTTTAGTTTTATGAACTGATAAGTTATCAACAAATAGGATGATTTCTTATTCAGCATACTTATCTCTGAGTTATTGTAAGAACTTAATATATTATTCAGTCTTTATAGAGCGAGCGTGGATAACATAAGTCTCTAGGCCACTATCTTCACTAATTCCACCAAGGATTGCATGAGTTTATATATTAACTCTTTAGTCATAAACTTCTATATTACTATACCTCTTGTACCAAGACCTTGATATAAATGTATTGAATGTAAATACAGCTTCATCAGCGTGTATGAACTTTATATTATGCTCATAAGACCTCTGCATTTAATCGAATATATAATTTAAATTATCCTTATAAAATGGAACATTAAAGTCAATCACTCTCTTAATGCGATTGACTGTCTTGTATAATATTCCGTTCTTTTTATGTATGTTCGCTATAAATTAAGCAGATATGTGAAGCTCAGGAAATTGGCGATGAAACATCACACCTCTCTAGTCCAGAGAGAAGTGAGCCCAGTATTTAAGAGTCTTATCATTAATTAGATCATCGATATGATGCTGCTAAAATTAAAGAGTCTCTAAGGCTTAGAATTAAGATGCTATCTCTTTAAATTCAATGCTAATAGACAGTGAGACCTCACAGTTGCTGGAGATTTATGGAGGAGCCTTGCTATAGACGTATAATTCAGAACAGGCTTGAGATATTCACTATATTCATCACATCCAAATCGCAACTTAAACAATAAATATATATACTCACTGTCATAAACAGACCCCAAACCTCGCATATACTCACTAAAATACTAATATTTAAACATTAAACCCCTACATAAACCCTATTAAAACCCTAATAAAGTATGCACTAATAGTCTACTTTTATCAATCAAAAACTCAATCAAACTACTGAAAGGGTTTTGGGGTTTTGATTCTACATGGAAGAATACCAATTTGATTCAGTTACTTCAATTTTATATCATCATCAAGGCATCGGATTAGGTTTTTCAGGAGACTATAAAGAGTACTTCGGTACACATTGGGATATGGATGGAATAGTATACTTAATGCTAGCAAATGATTTAGCCCATTCAATTTTTCCAGATGCAATCATATTTTCGTATTTAATGAAATAATTTAATCACAGTTTCAGTCGATGTCAGTATATTGCCAACTCTTTGCATTTTTATCCCAGATATGGTCAGCTTTCCACAGTAATATATGTTCAATATAGTGGATTAAAATGAAGAAAGACCAGAAGGATGAAGAATTAATTCCTCATTTTTATTTTATTTTGTGGTTAATGAGTAAAGTCAAATTAATTTATGATATCACTACTTTTAATAGATTTAAATCTATATAATAAATTAAATCTGAAACTTTATAAATTTATATTTATCTATTATAAATCATTTATATAAATACACTAAGAACATAATTTAATATTTTAGAAACTGTCTAATAAAGTAATGAGATGTTTTATGGTTTTGAATCAGAAGATGGAAAGAGAAATGTGTGGCTTATGCAGAGTCTCGTGATCAAGCCATAGTTGGTGATAAGACTTTAGCTCAATGGCTTTTTGATTCTGAAATTTACACAGGAATGGCCACAAATTAGCAACCTATAGTTCGTATTTATAGAGGTAAGGCTTTGCATAAAATGATTAGACTTTTGACATGTGGTCTGTGAGGAGAGGCTTATCTTAACTTTATTTGCAATGAGTTTGGACATCCAGAGTGGATTGATTTTCCTAGAGAGGGCAACGGCTTCAGGTATCACTACTCCAGAAGACAGTGGAACTTAAGTGAAAATCAAAACTTGAGATACTTCTAACTCAAAAACTTTGATAAAATTATAGATTAAGGCTTAATGAGATATTTAAGGTTAAATTATCAAAATTGAATTTGTTGGGATTAGTAGAGCGGATTTACATTTTTATTTGTTAACAGAGTAAACTTGCTGTTCTTTCTTTTTTACTAAAAATTGCTGATTGCAATAAGCTCTTCAATTTGCTTGATTTATTAAATTGATCTTTCAATTAATTGTCTCGCTCTTTCGTGAAAAGTAGCATTTATGATTAGATTAGGTCCTCTATATACATTTGCAAGAAAATTACTCTGATTTAAGTCTCTTGCAAATCGATACTATTACCAATTATTTTTGGTGCATTACTCTTGCTTTTACCCGTTTTTGTTTTAAAAACGTTTAAATGTTAAAGAAACAGCTCTTTCTTAGTTAATTGTAGTAAGCATATCATATTTTCCTCGGTTGTTTGTAGATCTTTAAAAATTGCTCTACTTAGCTTTTGAACTTATCAAATTAGCTTTTACATCAAGATTAGTTGCAGGGTGCATCTTATTGATAGATTAGAGAGTCTCAGGTTGCTTTGAATTTATGAAGTACTTTTAACTGTGAATTTAATCAGGAGTAATTTCATCTTCTGTAATTTGCCCCAGAAATTAACTGTCGTCTATGTTTTTCTTCGCAGCTCTCTAAAACGTACGTTTTCCCCCTTCTTCATCAATACCGTTATTACTAATCAAGCTTTTGATGTCTTAAGACCTTAAAAGTAAGCCACTATTAACTTTATTAAAGTTACTGTTAAGATTCATATTTATAATAGTCTTATTTGACTTTTCAATTAAAAACTCTTCGTCACTTTCTTCAACATCATCAGAATGATTTGAATCAGAGTCTCGTTCATTTACCTGCATATCTTCTGTAACATCTAATCCAGAGTAGTTGTCATTTTATTGATTGGCTGGTTAATTGACATCTTTCTATAACTTTGATTTATCCACTGATTAATTTCTGTTCCTATACATGACTTGATATGTCTGTTATTAGTTGATATAGAGAAGTTGTCAAGAAATTCATTATTAATATTCTAATTTCAATAAATTCACTAAAAGGATCAATGAAATCTCCAATAAAATCCAAATTTTTATGATCCATATTTTCAGGCAAAAGTAGAAAACTTGGACCTCCACAAGTATCACATAATTGTTATGAATGATGATAGCTGACTGAGCTATCTCTAATTCCATGAAGTATAAAGGTTGGGCAAACAATTTTTTCAATTGCTTAAATCCTTTACAAAACCTCTGATTGATGTGTGTGGAGAAATTAGAACTAAGCATGCAGGTTTGTAATGAGAAGCCAAGTAGCAAACTGTTCCACTACCTATTGATTGCCCACAAACAATAATGTCTGATTCTTTCCAATAGAGCTGTTTCAAAATAAAGTTATACACTACATCAGCATCTTGAATAATTTTTTCTGCGTTTGAATTATCGCCTTCATAAACTCCATAATCTGGGTATTCTACAGCAGCAACATGCATTCTAAGATATACAAATATACCTATAATATAAAAGACAATCTATTAATTTGATATATTATATGTTGACATAATTCAAAAACTATAAAGCTTTCACTAAGTCTTCAGCATTTGCATGAAAGTACAAGAATATTTTCGAAGCTCCTCGAGAATATTTCATGACTAGGCAAGGTATAAAATCACTTGGCCTTTTCTTAGCAACAACTTTATAATCGTTATTGCTCGGATTATTAAACTTTTCCAAGAAGTTTTTAATGTTACTTGCGTGTTGAGATTCCATTAAATTTGAATATAGATTTACGCTAGGTTCTTTCAAGGTCATTCGACCTGCTGTGTTTTGGGATCTTGTGTGGTCTTTCTTTGCTGAATGTTAGAATAAATTCATACTTTAGTACACTTTGTTGTTAAATTTACTAGATGACTAACGTCCAGTGCTTAGCACATACCTTTCCATATCATATTGAATATCTTTATTTTCACAATGTTAAAAGCATTAAATTATTATTCCTGGAAATAGGATATTTACAAAAAACTAACTCATATTGAATCTCAAGACCTTCCTATTTTTTAATCCAATTCTATTGTTCTCATAATTTCTGACCTCTGAACAATCATCATTTTCTTTCTCTTTTAGCTTATATTAACTTTAACTCTTGATATTATCATATAAACTGAAATCAATAACATTTTTCTGTTATTATAATCCCAGTCCACCATTAATTTTGAAACCTTGATTCTAGGAATTAAATCTTGTAGAAGAAGGATAAAGTCTATCTATATAAGATTATGGTGATTAATCAATTTTTTAAGAAGATAGATGAGAGGGAGGACAAAAGTCCAGGTTTTAAAAATTCCCGCTTATTCTTCGGCTTGAGAACCCATCTTCATCAAGTCTGTTTAATGACACACTATCACGGAGTTTGTTTGAGATTTTATAAATATACATTTTTAATAACTTGAAGTGAATTTTATGAATGTATACTTTTTAGATATCGTCTTGTTATCATAATTATTTATGCTTCAATGAATTTTATAATTTAACATTATTTAGATTATTTTACCTCTCACTGATGGTGCTCCGTTTTTAGGCTAAAATGTATAAAATTGGGAGGCTCGCATTCAATCCTTAATATTAATTTAATGAGAATTAACTTTTATTCATTGAAAGAAAACTTAAAATATAATTTAACAATTATTTATTGGGTTAACATAACCACTCAACTTAGACAAAGCCATGTACTTAAATTATGGAACTATTAAGTATTCTTAAGTCCATTGCTTTCTTAAAATTAACTCTATTATTTTGATCCAAATCCAAAGTTTTAAGATTTTTAACATAAATATTTTAAAATTGCTTTTTAAGTCAAGTCTTATCTCATTAATCCATTTTAAATTAATTGATTAAAAAGATTAACCTAGTAAAAAATTACCATTGGTGTTTGTAGTGGTGCTTGCTTTACTTTAGTGTGAAGTGCCTTGAGTAAATTAAAAGGAGGGTTGTTTCAAAGTTTAGCGTAGTGTGATGAATTAATAGGGATTTTGTCTCAATTTAAAATCTTTCCTTTATATATATTTATATACTCATAGCATAAATTACATGCTATTTTTACAATAAGAATAATGTTTCTAATATTGTATAAATAGAGTATTTCCTACTGGGAGAGAAATTATCAAATTACTGAGATGTAAAATTTAAATGCTTAGGTGCTATGGTGGTGCTTCTTAAATTCTCTTTTTTCTTTGATGAGTAATCCAGATCGTTTGTATTGCTATTTTTCTGATTTTAACGTTTATCCCCTGGAATTACTATGAAAATATAATAATACTACATAAAAATGATTATTTATTCAATATTTTCATTTAATTTATTGAGTATTTAGATCTATAAATACTATTGAAGAGAAATGATTTCCTACCTGGTTAAAACGATTTTAACTTAAATTCATAGTTTTTAATTTATTCTCAGAATATAAAAATATATTGCTATAATAAATCTATTTATCATCTGAATTTGTTTTTATTTTATAAAACTTAAAGAGCTCAATAACTCCATTTAATCTAGTTAACACTCTTTGTTGGCTTTAGCGTTTTGCATTTGAAATTTCGGTATAAATATCAATTTGTCTCCCATCAATTCAAAGGTGTAGGAGGAGGTAGGTTTGGGGAAGACAACTCGGTTTAATTCCATTTTATCAGTAAATAATTTTGTATTTATTTGAATAAAAACTGCAAATAAGAGAGTAAGAAAGTTAATTAATTTTACTTTTAGTTAATTAGTTATAAGTTAAATGTAATTTATTGAATTTTATTAATTAAATTACTTTAAACAGACTAAGAGATTCTAATGAAAATTACTTTTCATTGAAAATATAATAAAGATAGATTAATAGGCAAAGAAATATAAATAATTAAACCTATGAGCCCATACCAATAATGTTTTGCTTTTTGTGTTTTGATAGTAAATGGAAATTCTTGAATAAATTAACTATTTTTATTTGCTATTTTAATATTTATTTGAATGATTGATTTTTTAATATTGCTTATAGGTAATTATTGTTGCGAAATTAATATGTAAAATAATTATGTAGTAAATGTGAGAAGAATTTAAAAAAAATGAAATCTAATATATTTTGGATCATAACAAGATTGTATGCAGTTGCAGAGAAATATCATCAGAGGAAAAAAGATAATTTAATTTGAAGAACTCTTTATATATTTTATTGATTTATATTGCTTCTGACTAGAGATAAAAAATATTAAATAATTAATTCTAAAATAAATGGAACTCCACATATAAAACTTTCTTAACATATTTTCTTTTAGAAAATTATTAATTAGACATATATTAAATATTTCATTCTAATTTCTAAATTATCTTTAAAGTAACTGTTTATAAATATTGCTAATTTCAAGCTATAACTTATGAATTGTAAAATTATAAATTGAATTATTTTAAATGGAAATGTCACAACAAACTAAGCAAGCTTCAAATAGTTTAATCTTCGTGGCACAAAAGAAACATTAACGGTATAAAAAGAATTCGATAGAGAAGTTTAAAGATACTAAACAAGAGGAAAAGCTGGAATTATTTTGGCTTTTATTCAAATTTTATTTGGGTAGTACCATAAATAGGATAAATTTACTGGCCTAAGCCTTTGGGACTAATGAAAATCTACAATCTAGAAAAATGGTAGATATCTTTCATTAATTCTTTCTGGTGGAACGCCGTTTCATACTTCCTCTATAACTTTATTTTCTGGATAATTTACCACTTAAAACATCCCTTCTTCTAATAGTTTAAAGTGTATGATGGAGATTGGCCTTGGAAAGAAGACCCCTTGGCTTGGAGAGAATTACTGATAAAAAGCTTCAAATTAGTTGGATTTAATAACTTTGTTGTTATACCTGTGGCTTTATATATTATTACTTTGAAAGATAATTATTAGATTAAGTAGTCATTTGGTCGGATGAAGTTGATTTAAGTGATAAAATATTTTTTAAAAAAGTTTTTATATCATAGTCTATAAATTTTTTACTTTAATTAATAAAAATATTATAAAATGGAAAGGATTTTTCAATTTATATTTAATATGGCATAGTGTAATATGGTTGTCAAACATCGTGAAACTTGACAAAGCATAAAATTCATATGATTTATTCCACTATCATGGAAATAAAAAAATTTGAAATTTTAATGAAACTTTTTAAATAAAATAGGGTCTATGATGTCAAAATGTCAAGAAAAAGATCGATTTAGACCCGTACATAAAAAATTTCATACGAAATGGGGTATTTTATCGGGAGGTCGGGTAGGGGTGGGGGGTCTCGGATAGAATATGTTCATTCAGGATATGACTTCCTTTGGTTCCCAAATAATGTCTGTCTATTTTACTCCAATTCAACGTATCATGATTATCATCACAGGCATTATGTTGGAAACTTTGGAGGTATGTTCTCTATATGGGATACTATTATTGGATCGAATGGATCATTTTTCATAGGAATAATGATGTAACAATATATTAATCAGTTTGACTTAATGTCATTATACTATTGATTGTCAAAGATATTATAATTGTTGATTTCATGAATTATTAATCTTTTAATCATTTGTAATTTATACTTAAAAACTTTGATATAGCTATGAATGAATTAGAAAATTAATTTAATTGGATAGCTAGCGACCACTAATTTTTGACTCTGGCAGATGAGGAGACAAGTTAATTATTTAAGAGAGAGGTGACCTAGTTTTCATTTTTAATTTCTAGCCAACAAATGTAAGAAATTAAAATATCTTAACAGCTTTAATAGAGTTATGAGCACTACAGAGTGGGAACTAACTGGGCTTCAGAGCATGTAATTTTACTTGATTCTGATTCATGGTCTATTGGCGGACATAACAGATTAGAACTTGCTACTAGAAAGCTATTCTTCCCTTTAATCAGAGAGCAATGGCAAAACAAAAGAAACTAAACTTGAATATCTTGCTTTTTAAAATGACTATATATCATTTTAAGTTTTCATTCAGTTGTATTTTCCTAGCAGGACAGCAATTATTCTATGTGCTGAGGAAAACCTAGCAAAAAGAAGAATCCAAATCAACGGTAGTCCTAAAGTACTGGCTGCTCTAGAAGAATTTAAAATTTAACCAAGCAAGGTTTAAATAACTCAACCATTAGAGAAAACATAAAGTTTATTCGATTAATTTGACATGACAGCAACAACTGCACCTAAAATAATTGGAGCTTAAATTCAAACTAATATACAAGTTGAATTAAATGTGGAAGCACAGGATCTTTCAAGCATACTTGAATCCGGTACAAAGTTTTTTTAAATAATTATATAGAATTAACATAAATTGTTATAAACATTTGGTACAAAATATATGTCTTTTCATGCTTTATTAACAATTTTAATAGTTTGAAAAATCGAAATAATCTAAAAGGTTATCTTAAAATTTAAAGAATATACATATATTCCAGATAGTATTAAGTTTATAATTAAACTACAAAACAGTTTTTTTTATATACTTTAAGATTCATAATTCATCACTCTTTTTATTATTTTTAAGGAGAGATTTTTTCTCTTCCTCTTCATGCTCTTTTATTTGTTCTTATTAAGCCTTATTTATATCTGCTTTAGTTGGTACAAACCAAATAAACATTTAAGTCTTAAAAGCTCTTTAAATTTCATTTAGTTTCGATTTTTGCTGAGATATTTAAAAAATTGAAAGTTTATAGAATAAAGTGAAGGATATAGCCAAAATTTGAATCATAATTATAAGATAGAATCGATCTAGATGTTGGCTGTCAACTCCAATTAAATGACAGAACAGTGATTCTAGAAGGGGTCCTCCAACATTTTATGCAAAATTATAGGATCCGGTTAGAGTTGCGAATATAATGGCTTCAACGCTATAAGGTGTGATTTTAGTGAACAGCACCACGGTAGGGAAGTAACTCTATGCCAATGACTTTGGATCAGAGATGATATTCGTGAAGAAAATAAGTGATAAATCATTTATGTAGGGAGTGTTCCATCTCAAAACCAATATCAAATTACAACTGGCTCCAAAGAGGTAGCATAACTAGGCTAATTATAGCACTGATCTAAATTCCCAATCCTGGAAATACCTATTATACACCATAGTTCAGAACAACAAAGATACAAAAGATACGAGTGCCAGTAAACTATAAGTCATTTTACTAAAACCAAGAACATTTAATTAAAAGAAGTAACTCCCGTCTCCAAATCTTGGAACTAGCAGTTCACACAGTACGAAATACGTCAGAGTTTTGTAAATTTGGGGAGTTTACAAAGCTTTCTTAATGGCAACCATATTCTTTCGAAATTCCTGTTTGATAAATCCTTGCTGTACCTCTCTGTTTCTATCTTTATCTATGTCTTTGTTCATTAAAAATCCTAACAAACAAATTGAAAGGCCGAGTAAACCGCAAATTAAGAAACTCATATGTGGGTTAAGGTACTAAGTGAGAAATCCAGCACTGATAGAACCAGTTATTCCACCAAATGCGAGCCAAATCCATGAATAACTATTTAGATCTTTAGACCCATTAAATGGGTCTCTTCTAGCTTGCATAACCATAAGAGCGTCTATGATGGCGTCATTAAAGTGACGGTAACAGTATTTAAGGTCAAAAAGAAAGTTATAATGTGCTTCTCATATTTATAAAAGGTTGAAATATCTTTATTAGTATACAACAATTTTCAATTATTTCAAAATTTAATATGAAAATTAATATCATAGATTAAATCAGGGACTAGAGGGATAAAAAATACAAACTAAAAAATCCATTGATAGCAATATATGCTCTTCTCTTCGATCCATAAATGGGAACATTATCTGCAAAGAGTCCATAAGATACTTTGAGTGACCACGGCATGTTAATAATTGATGTGAGCCTTTACATCTGTGCTGGTTCCAATTTCAAGAATTGCTTGAAAAGTCCATGACTGAGAGATCTATGAACACTTTGAAACCTTATATGAAATAGGATATTGTCATTACTCACATGTATGAGCGATCGAAGAGAGTAAAAAGACGCTAGAACCATTCTATCATTTTGTAGTCATTACGGTTTTTTATAATTTCAAGCCAGTTTTACTTTTAGATTCAGCTTTATTCTAGAGAAAGAAAAACAGTTAGTATTTTATAGATAAAATATAAAAACAAATATTAAGAGTCTCTTACTTCAATTTAAGAGATCCTTTTAAATTTATAGAATAGCCCACAATTTATATCATTTGGCTGAGCTAAAGGTATTTTTATATTAGTAGACCTAAACATATATAATTATTCGAAGATTTCTTGCTTTAAGATTTAGATTCTTGGTATTGGGACTAAGTTTTCTCTTATCACTGCTAATTAAAGCCTCGCATTCGTCGTCATCTGTAATATCATCATCTATCCATGTATCATCCTGATACTATACATTGCTCTCGTACTCTTCCAGATTAATAGCTGGCTAGCTTTTATTCATTTTTATATTACAAAAATAACTTATAGAGATAATGCTATACTGATTGTCATTAATTTATGCGCTCTTATATATATATAATATTACAGTAATAAATTGCTAATATTAATTTTATATATTTAAATGAAATGACTGTTAAGCAAATCTTAAATAAGTTTAATTGAAAAAGAAATGATTCCCTGCTTTTGATGCCAGTTAATAAATTTTCACTGCTGCAGTAGGAACACCTGTGACTTTGAAGTTTTAGATCTATCAATGTTGGCTTATCAGTATCTTTCTGGATTTAAGATAACTCTAACTGGATTTAGAATGTTGTTCTATAAAGCTGCTTCGATAAGGTTCTATCCACTAACTTTGGTGCAGGAGTCACTTTAAGGCACCCTGAGATTCTAGATAGATTTAAGACTAATTCTAGATAGATTGTAAAATCGTATTCTACTTTTGGCACCACACCTGAAATGAACTTTAAGAAGAAAAACTGGCTTTTAAAACTTTAACTGGCACCAAAAGGAGGGATTGAGTGGAACAATAGTATGCGTAGATAATATGGTTTTTATAATATCTTTTAATTATTTATTAATTAGGATAATAACTATTATATGATAAGGCTATTTTTTAATGTTTATTATTGTAATAAATATGTATGTATTCAATTATTTCAGGTAAAATTGAGTGGAGGTATAATCAATTTATATAAAAATATCATTAGTAAGAAATTCACTCACTATTTTAAATTGAATATTAATTGTAAAAATCTAAAAATACTAATAAATAAATTAACATTAATCATAATTAATATTACAGTAATTTATTATTTATAAAAATGGGCAATAAAAATTCAAACAAGAGACCACTTAACATTCTAAAGATACCTATCTACGCAGTACGATATTACCTCAAATGAATTTCTTATATTATTTCAAATTTAAATTGCATTTTATAGATTGTTTCATACGGTGACTATGTGTTTTTGGGAGGTGGCGGTGGCTACGAAATTGAAAATAAAATTGAAGTTTATTAGTTGGAATATCATACTCAGAATATTCTCAAGAAACTAGTGCATGAGGAACTTTGTGGGGATGGTCTACCAAATTATTTTGAATTAACTAATCATGTAAGTATTATCTCATGATAGAAAAGTTTACTGTACATTTTGGTTTTAAATTTCATGAGTGTCCATAACTAAAAGTCTTTTTTGTTTTATAACTTGAATATTTTGACAGCATGTGTATACGCTAATGTTGTGTTCTTCAAAATTGATGTGAAATCAGGGTAAACATTTCTTTTTCACTTCGCTTATGTCAAGAGTGTATTTCTTTAATTTAAATATGAATGAAGATTCATAATCTTAAAAATCTAGGAAACTTGAGAAACTACAAGAATTCTAAGCTGATTTAAAAAAAAAGAGGCTTCAGTAAATTCTTGCAAACACTCTAAAGATAATAGTTTACTAGCCACTGGAGGAGATGATTTTATCGTGAGTTCAAGTTAGATGCTAAGGATTATAAATCAAGCGACAAGATATTTTAATAAAATACCTTTTCTTTGCAAAAAATTCATTAAAAGAATTATTTTATTATGGAAACCAATAAAATATAAATATTGGAGCTGTCAGGGCATAATGAACCAATAAATGTAGTAGACTTTTTCCCAGATAAAAAATTGATAATTTCTTCTTCTACTGATAAATCCTGCATTATATTCAATCTTGAGAAGCGTGGGCAGAAAGTATAAAAATTGACTTTTAATGATGTCCTGACTTCAGAGTCAAAGAACATGCTAATGAGAGGCTGCTTCTTCAGCAATGATGGGAAATTTATTTATACACTTGCTACTTAAACTATGTCAAAATCTTATCTGATTAAGTGGCAAAATAAAAAAACTTTGATCGAGTTAAAGTCACTTTAGTACATAATCAAACCTCATCAGGTATGCGTATATCTCCGAATGGGAAGTAAATTGGCTTTAAATTATATCTAAATATTAGGTCTATCGTATTTATAAATTTCATTGGTCTCTCTTTTTTAAATAGTTTTAGCTTTTTTAATTGGTATTATGACCAGTTATGGAAACGTAAAATTAATGAACGAAGGCTCTGAAAGTTTTATTGTGGAATAAAAGCGCCACAGACTTCCAGTGACTTGAATGGGCTTCAAAACTGATTTTAGTGTGAAACCAGAGTACGTGCTTAGTGGCTCACCAGACTATACTTATAGCATTATATCTTGCAATGTTTCAATCTTTTGTAAATTATTATCTCATATTCTTATGAAAGTAGTTATTCCTTTGTATTTTATGTGAGATATTAATTTTAAAAAACCTATAGAGAAAATAATGGGACTTATAAGATTTCTGTTTACATTAATGATCATAGTGGGAGTTGTAGTTATGATATGAGTAAGAATTAGAGTTTACTTAGGAATTAACAAATTTATTCTTTTACTGAAAATTTAAAAAATGAAAGCGATTATTTATTTTGTCTTAATAAGAATTAATTAATATTGTAATTTGTATTTGAATATTCACTAGCCATTTATCTCGCATAAAATTCATCTATATGATTATAAAATAAGCCTACTATACCATAATATTGTAGGAATACATTCGAATTGGGGAAATTAAATTAAAATAAATTTAATTTAATATGTACAATTTTATCTCATCATTTGAGCGATTTAACTCTACTTTTCGAATAAATAATTTAATGGATTTAGAGGCATCCAATTAAATCAAGTTAACTTGTTGACGGATAAGCTAATTTTAAATATTTATCTAATTAGCACAAGGATGTAAAATTAGGCCAATTTTAACTGACTTTAATATAATTTAATTTCTTTTAAATTAAATTAAATTAAATTTTATATTTTATTTCCTCAAATAAATTATACTTTAGCAATAATGGATCAAATTATCGAATAAAATGTAATTCCATAAACATAAATAAACTTTGAAAGTAAGCACAGAAAGATAGGTTATTTACCTATATTGTAGATATATTTTTTATGATGATGCAGAATTGAGAACTAAAAATATGTCCAGCATTCCAACTAGATTTCATTCCCAAGCCTCCTTACTAAGAATATATTTTAGTATTAAACATTATTAAATTGATTTATAGAAAAAGGAAAGCATATAAAACACAGAAGAATATAGCTTATTGATTTTGAATAACTGAAGGTGGAAGATATAGAAAGAATTGAGAATTTAACTTTCACCCTTTATAGCTTCGGGATCCAAATAAAATGACATATTATGAATGTAAGAAAATTGCAGTATGTTAAATTAAAAAAGTGACTGAGTACTTGAATGAAGCAAAAAGGAATTTGCCAGAAAAGTTAAGAATACAGGAAGATTCAATATTAACGCGGTTGACTTATCATGACTATGACACTGAGAAAGCTTTGGAAGCGTTAATTGCTAATTTTAATTGAGTGAAGAGTTTTAAAAATAATAATCTTTATTAAGAAATTAAGCTTTAATTTGAGAATTAATTAAATCTGGAGTATCATATATTTTTAGTTTAAGACAACTGTGCTTATCACTATAAAAATTTTAACAATTTCGAATCAATCATATAAACTGCAATTTTGAACACTTCTTATATCTCCTTTTCAAATCAGACCTACTCAAGTATAAAACTCTTCCATCTTTTATGGCATTTAACTATTTCTTCAAGTACATCATCAATTTCTTCATAAATCTGTTCCTTAGTTTACTCACTCTATCGTCTTAAACTATCGATTTATTGTAACTATATATCCAGCGCTTATATTCATTTATTTAGGACAGGCTCTCTCTGAAGGGAAATCATAGGTTTTTTGTCAATAATATCAACCCAATCAAATAGTTAGACAAGAGGCTAGATATCTTGGTTTTCAGGGTCAATAATAAAGTGTTATTTCAAAGAGTAAGTTAATTTTGGAATCACGTTTCTTAAGAGGATGTTTTGCAGAGATTAATGATCAAGGAAGGGTTTTTCATTTTAAGATAGTTATTTTGATTCGCTATCAATCAATGAAAGAGGTTTGAGTAATTGGAAGGCAAGTGACTAGACGGGCTTCCAATCAGAGAGGGCAGTTGAAAGTTTGAGTTTTAGCTGGACTATAAGAGGTTATAGGTCATGCTAAGAGAGTAGGTTTTTCCAAAGTAGAAGCCAGTTTTAAATAAGATTATCTTCAAAAGTGTTATTTGGAATCCACTCTTCTATTTCTCTTATAAGTTGATAGGCATTATAAATTCTAAAAATATTTACAAATGAGAATAAGTATTAAGGATCTAGAAATATGAAAAATCTTGTATAAAATTTAGAAATAATAATCTCTCGAATCTGATTTGCTAATTTCAAATTCTTTTGGCTTTTATTAAAATATATGAAATTAATAAATTGCGTTATAGCAATATACCGTCTTTATTTAAATAAACGCCTTAAAATTATAGATTATACATAAAGCCTCATGACTTATCAGTATTATATCACTTCAGAAACTAATACTTCAAAGGTGTTGCTTGACAATTCTACCTACTTCAGATAACTTTAGGTTATCAAGCTAAGTGAGTATTGAAGCGAGCGAGCCATCCCTAGTTTATGATGGAAATTTAAAGTAAGCTCAAACCTTTTTTACTACATCTTTACTTTTTCTAATGAATTTAGATCTTAATGACACTTTGCATCTCTTTTTCTTTGTATCTCTTCCACCTATAACTTTAATATTTTCTTAATTAGGTTCATATCTTAGTCCTTTCAACTTGATTCTCTCAAGAGTATCAATGACTACTTCATTCTTTGCAAGGTTTGAAATGGATTTTTTAATATCAAGAGTTTTGTACCGATGTTTTAGATCACGCTTTTTGTCTGAAGTTTTAGAGGCCGATTAATCGAACAACATCTCATCGACTTTCAAGTCTCTATCAGATAAATCGCTAATAACCTCTTATAAACAAAGATTAAATAAGACTTATTTTAAATGTTAATTTGTTTTAGTCCTAGCTTTGCTCAATGATTCTACGGATAATATTGCAATCATGTTGCTAAAGAGGAATAATCGTAAGCAAAAGGAAAAATAAGATTTAAAGTGATAATTATGCTTTTTGAGGGCAAATAACGCTCAAATTAAACTAAAACTTACAAAAATTAGACTAATAAGCTCCTCTAACGCTTTCTCTTATTTGTCAGATCTCTTTATAAGCTTTTAGAATTCAAGGCTATATGAGTTGCATTTTTACTGAAATTTCTGTCAAGATTCTTAATCTATAGTATTGCTGTTAAATTGAATCTATTTTAATGATAATGAGAGAAGAGTTAGAGTATTACATAAAAAAATGCAAAATAAAGCAAATTTTTGAAATTCATTCATACCTACTTGTTTTGATATATAAAATAAAAATATATAGTATTTATCTAAATACTTTAGCTACGACATCATTCAAAGCCTTCTAAAGATTCAATTTTATATCAGTAGTTTCAATATACTTGGTTTTGGCTTGCAATAGAATATTCTTGATCATATAATTTGATTTTGACGATGTTTTATTTTACTTACTTGGGCTTTTGAAATTGCTTTAATTTTAAAGTGAATCAGCAAAATCACTTATCGTGAAATTAGAGCTATCAGCAAATTTTGTTAAATTTTTGTTCATTAATTGAACAAATTGATCATCACATCCACAACCGCAGTCCTCAGAGTCTAGCAAATAAAGTTGTAAGCAAATATATATAATTTATGTTAAAATTTGTGAAAATATTAAACCTTATTGTTATAATTGTTGAAATAATCAAAAAATGTTTATACCAGTTAAAATAAACTTACTTGAGAATTAAAATTATCAAATTGATTGAATCTAATTGAAATTACTTGATGAATTCAATTGAGGATTCTGTTATTTTGATTAATCGAGTTTTTCATAGCTCATAAGCATAGCAGAATTAATGTTCTTGAACAAGCTAGAGTTGATTTAAGATGGTGTGGTTTGAAATTTGTTAGATTGTTCAGAGGACATGAATCTTCACAGGTGAATCTGCGGGTCTTTACATTATTTTTTGGTTGGAGATTAAATTATAAAATCAAATGAAAATGATGAGGGATGGATAAAATTCCTTGAAATAAAAGTAAAATTTTTATTATAAGATTTTGTACAAATTAATTCATCATCACCGTCAGTTATTTAGATAAATGGCAAAGACATTAATGACAATATTGTTATTAAATAATTTTAAAGTAGTTTGAATGTATTTCCTGACATAGCTGTAATTTTACTCACGAACTCTACTTGACTGTTGAGTTTAAAATCTATGAGAACTTATTTTCTAAGATTATTTGAGATCCTAAACTTTTGCTCCTTTTATAGAAAACTATTTTTTTAACTTTTACTTCTATCTTTGATCAAATAATAAAAATTTATTTATTAAAGTAGGGAGGGGGTTTTTATAAAAAAAAATTAAATATAATAATCAAGCTTTGCAGATCTTATGCAGATTTTTTGTTAGATTAATTTGTCACATTTCTATTGAAAAATGTAATATAAATGAAATTTGTTACTTTTTGATTGATTTAGAATTAAGATTAATTTGATTTATCTATTCTGCAGGATCTCTTATGTTTACTCTTCCTCTTGAGGGTTAATTATTGTTTTTGTTTTTTAATATAAAATAATTATAATACAAATAAAAAGAACACATAAATTTTCAATTTTCTTAAGGGCGAGAAATAGTACTAATTAGCGCTTTATCTCCCCTGATTATATTTATAAACAGAAGCTGATGAATTATTTTGCATGTTTAATTTTATAATTTAACTTTAAATAAATTATTCATATTCGTTCTTAAACCCAATTTATCAATTTAAACTAACAGAAAAGTTCTTAATAGTATTGCTAAAATAGAATTGAATCGGGAAATTATGAAAATAAAATTAAAATTAAATATATAATATAATTAGACCAATTGAATAATGCGTGAACCCCAAATCCCAGTGTTTTTGTTGCCATGTGTCAGTACTTTATTAGTAGTTGGTCAAAATCATACATGTATTTGTAAAAATTCATACATCTCAAATTTAGAGGTCTGTATAATTAGGGAAGTTGGGAGATTTGCGAGATTAGCCATTTCAGAGACTTGCGTAGTTTAGATCAAAATAGGGACTTTTTCATAAAAAACTTCTCTCATTTACCGAAAAGGGTCTTGAAAGTCGGGTCGCTCCATTAAAATTTTGGAGTTTTGCCAAAATATGGCAATCATGCATAATTGCGATAATATAAAGACAAATGCAACTAAGTAGAATCGTGAAGGAAGTGGCCATTTTAAGAGTGCAAATGTGAAATAGAAGCAAGATTATAGAATTGAGTGTTGTAAAGAGTGAAATAGGACATTTTTAAGTGTAATATAAGTAGAGTTATTAATTATAATAAACTGCGATGAATTTAAAACTGACATGCCAGGGGAAATTGTAAAGGGAAACAGGTTTTATAGACTTTACATTATCTATGAAACAAACATCATATAAAAAATCATAACTGAAGTATGTGAATCTAGTTCTTGATGCTCGATGCCTACATCTCTTTGTTGTATCAATAATTATATAATTAGTCATAATTTTAACTTCAAACTCCATTAATTCATATATATCATTAAAAATGAAATTACTCGTATATTAAACTTAAAATTAAATTATTTGATTTAAATTAATTATATGATTATTTCAATATCACTCTTAAAATATATTGTTTTTAAAATTATTTGAATTATTCTAAAGAAAGATTGTTAAAAATTAATTTCCAAAAAAATCTTAAAATAATTTAAGCATTTACAAGAGACTAAAATTGCAAGGCATTAAGTTGTGATTTTATACCAAAGGGTTTAGTTTAAAATTTCTTCTATTTTTAAGTCAATTACAGCTATGATTAACTAGCATTTACAAAATCATTAATTTTATCATAGAATTTAGATTATTAAATAAAATTAATATATTTGCTTACTATTATCAAGTTTCAAATTTTCCTTTTGCATAATCAAATATTGTATATAATTAAATTTAATTCTTGTCCTCAAGATTATTAATTCTGAAGTAAATTTAGGTTCTATAGTTTTCCTTTTAAATATTAATTTTATTGGTTCTCTAAAATTAAGATAAATACAAATATTTTATAATTAATTTAAGATCTATCGTCCTTGCCCTACATAGATTGGCGAAAAATCTGTGGGTGAATGTAGCCTGAGAGTCATGTCACTACCGCTCTTTATTTTTTAAATACCCTAAACTGATCATTTGTTTTCTCTGTAATGATTAGATTTTGTCTTGCAATAATTCTATAAGCTAATAATAAACTTCAAATAATTTCTGTAGTAATTTGATTAAATCTTTGCAACTTCTTCAGTAAATCTCCGTCTACAAAAAGATTAATAAGGAACACTGGAATCTAAGGCAGATATATCTTTAATGAAAAAAGTAGAATCTATTTCTGACATAAAAATAGCATCAACTATGATGGATAACTACAGTTATTCAAATAACTAGATGGAAATTGCAGAGAGTTTATATTAAAGAGTAGGCAAGAATGAAGATAAAGTGAAAGGACTTATGCTTTATTACTTGGTTTTATTTTAAAGAATAATTAGCAATAAGAAATTGCTTATAGATACTGTATCAAAATAAATAGACTAAGTAGATAACGATAAAAGTCTTTATGGAACTATTCATAGCTTGTTGTATAATATAAACTAGCATTTTGATAGCAAATAAATTAGTAATCCCCCTAAATAGATATATCATGCTAAAAGTTCGAAATTTACAGAATGCATGGACACTAAAGATTGTTAAATTTGCAAACTGAATTTTCAAATCTATATTGAGCCAATAACATTCAATCACGAACTTTCTCAATCAGAGTTAATCTTAACTTTCATAGCTTTCTTAAGAGCCCAAGAAAGTATGATTCGTTATGCTAACTATTAGAATTTGGAACCCATTCAAACGATTCAAAATTAATTTTGAATATTGTTTATGAAATTGGCCTGATTATATCTGTTCTAGCATCACTGTACATCATTGACTATTATAAAAAGCGATAGATAAGACAAAGTTAGAAGCATATTAAAATAAATGGAGGACAAGTTGATAGAAAAAGATCGAATAGAGGGAAAATAGCTTGAAAAATAGTGAAAGTGAAGAGCTTAAATTTAAGGGATTTGTAAAGAGGCAGATGTAACAAGACTTAAAAGTAGATTAAGTAGAATCTAAAATTAATACGGATAGTTCAGAATTAGAGCAATTGTTAAATTAGATCAAATTCAAGGATGACTGAATTTTGAAACTTAGTTAATGGAATGAGATAAAAATAAACGATAATTTTGTAATTTTATTTCATCAATATCAACTTATATTAAGCATAGATAAAATATTATCTTTTAAGTTTTGGCTTCAGATATAGCTGAATAATTTTATCATAAAATCTTTCTGGCATGATCAAACTCCATCTTTAAAATGAATCTGCTAACTTTGCGCTTTATAAGCTTTTAACTTACCATCTGGTACTTATAAAAGTTCTCATTAGATGTATCCAGTAATTGTCGAAGATCCAATACATAATATCCTCATTCTTAAAATCATTATCTGGGTTTGAGATTGTAAACTTTTCATGCTTATAGTGCTATAAAAAGCCATTATTAGTGGTGGCACTATAATTAGATGATTTTCCTGTTTCAGACTTGCCAATAGTCAAGAGATTTCTTATTTGACAGATTTCATCAAACATCAAAAGGGGCTAAGATAATATATCCCATCTTTGGAACTGAGATTTTATATAAGGTTGAAAAAGTATCGTTTTGCAATTAAAATACTAGAGTTGTATTGAATATAGTTCTCAGGAAACTATACATTTAAAAATATATTAATAAATATACTTTTCATAGAGATTCTAGCATTCAAAAAATAAAAATTAATAGTCATAATGGATATTTCCATCTTAAAGTTGAGATTAGCTTGTATGCAATTCTTAAACCTTTTACATAATTTTTTACAACTCCATTTTAAAGTCAATAAGTATGGCCTTTCTTTCTTAATCTCGTAAAAACCACTTGTTTATATTCTCTTTTTCATTTTGTAGTTGAGCCATTAGTCCTTCATTGTATGTTTTTGAGTTTATTACAGTTTATAACAGATGCTTTAGTTTCTCCTTTAAATCAAAAACTTTGTCGAATAGTGTAAATTTTGATGACTTTGATCTTTCTCTTGGAATGCGAAATTAAGACAACAGCTGTGGTTAATTCTTGCTTGGATAGAGTTTACTTTTATCAGTTTGATTTTGAGATATTTATCTTAACTCTGTCAGCAAATTCCCACTTGATTGATTCGATGAAAAATTTTCTCCTCTCATATCAATAATCTTCAAGCCAGTAGGTTACTAGAGCTTAGGTGCATATTTTTGATTATTAAACTAATTAAGTAAACCTCCTCGTTGTGTAGCTTGACTTGGAATTTTTCCAGATTACTTTTAACTATTTTAAGCAAGTTCAAGAATTCAGTATCTTCCTAATCAAGTTTTACTCTCTAAAACTTTTCTTGCTATTCTTTTGAGCTCTTCGAATCTTCACTTATAGCAGCAATATTCGGTTGCTCTTTGACCTTTTTATCTTCTTTCACAGGTACTGAAACTCCAATACATACATTGCCCTTTCACTTTTGTTCTTCAATAGGATTTACTATAACTTAATTATTTTTCCCAAGACCATCACCAACTTTAAAGCCACCCATCATTTTAAGCAACTTAACACCCTTGGCATATTTCTAATCAAGATTTTGTTCAACCTGCTTCTTTTATTTGTGATCAGCAATCTATTCTTTCTTTTGTTAAACTTATTTATTGTGCTGAGCTGAACCTAATCTACCGAACCCAGCTGGGAGGTCTGAGTCCGAAGTTTAATAACCTTGCCTTGATTGAGGTAGTGTTTATTTTAATATCATCGAAAGACAATTTAACAATAATTCATTTATATAAATCTTCCCCAAGCAGCTCTAAAATCTCTATTAAATATTAAGGTTAAACATTGTGTTCTTACTCCAAATCTTGCCTAGGTCTTTTCTTTGGTAGGACGACATTGTAAGCTATTTTGCTCTTAATGGCTTGATCTTTGAGCACGGACTCTTCTGCCTTTTTCAATTCTTTTTCATACTCTTTTTTTCCTCTGAATCATACACATCTTCACTATCTTCTAGTTTTTGCTAATTCACATAATTATTGCCAAAGAAATCCAAAGAATATCTGTATTTATCACTCTAATTAAATTATGTTAAAATTGATTTAAATAGTTATATTTAGAAAATCTTTGTCAAGTTAGGTATCTTAAGCTTCTTCAATAATTTTGTCTGATTCATTCTCTTCTGAGAATTCATTCTCTCTCTTCCAAGCAATAAATTCATCTTGAAGATTTTGCTATTTTTAAGCCTCACTCTCACTATCTTTCTCAAATTATTTATAAATAACAAATTAAGACAATATAAATTTAACTTTTTTAAAAAAATATATTGTGTCATATAAAGATTTTCAAATTTAAATTGTTAATAAATTAATTATTCTGATAAAAATTATAATCCCTAGAATTTTTACTATGAAAAATAAACCACGCTCTGAGGTCGTAGAAAATCTGCTGCTTTTTGATTTATAGACATTTAGTTTATGTTTGGGCGAAGGATATGATCTTTGAGGTTCACAAGTCTAAGATATTCTAAAGAAAAATATCGGGAAATATCCCAATAATTTAAAACATTTTGGAAAGAGTAAACAATAGTTTTAAGAAAGAATGGTTTAATTTCAAAGAAAATGTCAGGCCGATTAACAATATTATAACGCCATAATTCATTCTCTAAAATTCATAATTTAGAATTGAGATGTAGATATTTAAACAAAAAAATTTATAAAAAAAATTGCATATCTAATAATTGTTCACAATGGTAATCACATTCTTCAGTTTAAATTAGTAGAATAATCTTTTAATTTTTTAATTAAATTTATTATTCTATTTCCAAACTCTTTTATTTGCACTACTTCGTTAAATTTAACACTTTTCTTAGGACCAGTTCTATCTTTTTTTGTGCTAAAAGACGATAATATTGAGTTATTGCTACTAAATTTTATATTTATTTTAATTAACTCTTTGAAAAGAAATTTTAATTATATTAATTATATTTAGCTAAAATGGGATCCTTGATTTACAATGTGCTTCTACCCATATTTAATATCTTTATTAGATTTAGGTAATTGTGGGTATTGCATTTAAATATGTTATCATTATAATTTATAATTAAGTTTTGCCTTTGGTTGTTAAACTTGAGTTTCCTTGGATTTGACAAAAGCAACTTCCACAGTAAAAGACTTATTGTTTAAACTATAATTTATAAAAGTTTGATATAAAAATTTAGAGATAAACATGATATTATTGTTGACGATTCTTTACCAAAACCACCTCCTGAGTGCTTGCCTTTGCTGAAGTTTCTGTCTTCAAAATAGTCCTTTCCCTAAAAATATTCAAATTACTAATCTTTCTGATTCTTAATTAAATGAGTTTCTCTTTGCTACTTTTTATGTCTTACCTCATTAAATACCCCGTAAGTTGCTTCATCTTTGCCCTGTTTTTGTCTCTTGTATGGTCTATTATTATATACCAATATTTTATTTTTATTTTAATGACAGATCTATTAAATTTTATTCATTTTCTTGCTATTTTCGTTGAAAATCTGTTTGTATTATATAAAAAGTATAATTTAACTCTATTGTTGCAATAATTGAAGTTAATTTATCATAAAATTGGAATTACTTATCCGAATGAATATGATCTTTGGCATCATCATCTTAGTCCATTTCAGATAATTGCTCACAGCAATCTGAGTTATCACCGTTTTAGTTATGTGACTTAAAGAAGTTGGAGCTCCCTGCAATATCAAAATCACCATTAAGCAAATTCGTTCTTTCAAAATTATATTTACGAGTGTTTTATAAATTAACTTATACGCTGTTTAATAATAATTCAAAAATAATTAAATAAAAATAAGTGTTTTACGCACCTCCTCCATATTTATTTCTATCTGACATTTTCTTCTCCAATTAAATATTGTATTAATTTGAATTTTTCATATTATTTTCAACTCTATTCAAAGTTATCATGAATATTATTAGATACATATTATTTTAATTTATAGTTACCAAAAAAGAAACTCTTTGTATTAAAGAATGATTAAATTAATTTTAAATAAAAGGCATAAGTAAACTGAGAAAATACAGCAGCAATTTATTGAATATTTTCAAATAAAGCCTTGCTTTTTAAGTTTCTTCTCTTGTTGCTTTGTTTGCTTTTTAGCAAGTATCTCTGCATATAGTCTCATCTCCATTTTCTTAATCAATTTTACTGTCTAAGAGATATCTAAAAATATATATTCCAGACATAAACAATCAACATCATACATATTTATAATAAAATAAACCTAATAAAATATAAAAGATTTCTTGAGAGTCTAATTGCTCATCGTTATAGATAATATTTACTATATTTTCTCTGCATTATTTCAGTTTTTGAGTGTGAATTAACTCTATGGCTTACATTAAATGCTTCTGATTCTTGTTGTATTAAATCTATTTTTATTTTCTTAATTTCATGAATTCGTATTTACCCAATAAATTAAAAAGATAATTATGGTTTAATTGGATAGTCTATTTGGTAATCTTTGGCATACTAAAGCTGTCTCTTAAGGTTCTAACCATTTGAGCTTTGAATTTCTGTTTTTTCAAACTCTACAGAAATTATTAAGCTTAATCTACTAGGACTTCTTAATCTGGAGTGCCATTTTTCAAGAGCATGTCAGTCAATATTCTTGGATCGTAAATAAAATCTTCTTCGTAAATTTGATTAGGGTCTAAGATATAAATCAATTTTAAAAATGGGAGGATTTAAAATACATTAAATAATGTATGTTAAGTTAAATCTTTGATGTTATTCAGTTAAGCGAGATTATTCTCAAAATCATACTTTACGCATTTAGAAGTTATGTCTCTTAGTTGAATCAAGAATTTATCGTAATCTTCATTTTGAGCCATAAATTTAGTCATTCCTTCAAGTCTCTCTTTCATGTCTAGTATAATGACTTTTATGTCATTCAGAATTCTTTGCTAAATGCCCGGTCTGTCACTGATAAACTTATTGACTTAGGCCAGATAATGATGTGAGATTTGAATTTATTGCTCGTTGAAGAAGATTTTTCTCTGCCCTCTTTTAAAGATCTCACCGTTTTCTTAGTATCATTGAAGAAAGTCTCAATTCCGTATATTTTATGTTGGAAAGGACTTGACACATTGGCAAGATTAGGACTGTAAGTCATAGACTCATCAAGCTTAATTTGAAGGTCAGAATATAACCGAGTATATTCCTTTTACTCTCTCGATTTCGCTGCAAACATATCTTGAGTGTTAATAAGCTTCATATTTCCTTCGTTTAGATCTTATTCTATTTTTCTCAGCTAAACTTGTATTTATTGTACATAATAATCATTAAACACTTCTAATTTTTACAAAGAGTGTGACTTTTTATTAATCAAGCTCTAAATTTTGAACTTTTTATCCATGATGAGCGAGTAGCTTTACACTTTAAGAATATTCATTGTATGTTTTTAGTATTTATTACAGTTTTTTCATTTCTGAGACTGCAGATTTGAACTAATTTTAAATTAAAATTAATGTGATTGTTCTTACCTCGTCAAGCAAAGATCCGAGACCTTGTTTGAAAGCCTCTCTAACACTAATTTCTTTAACTTCAAATTGTTAACTAATCATAAGATCTAAACTTTCTTAGGCAATTTTAAGTTTTAAATGTTACTAATTCAAATTTTATTTCACAGCTTAACCTAAACTTTAGCAGTCTAACTATTGAACATAGGTGTCTTCCAGGTACTATAAGAATTCCTTTATTTCCTCAGAACTCATATATTAGAAATAGGGATAGATTTTATCAAAATTAAGCTCAAAAACTCCCTAGTACTCTTTTCGTAACGATTAAGATACCTAACTATAATATTGTATTTTTCAGCGACATCAAAGAATAGTTTCTAATCATTGGTTTAGAATTATTATTGCTGATCTGAAGTTGGAAAATACATTGGCTCAGCTTCTGCATCATTATTTTTAAAGCTAGACTTTTTGGAAGTTCTCTTGAATCCCTTCTCTTCAGCGTTATTATCTTGAGTAGACTAGACTGCACTCTCAACCTGATCTAAAGTTATTCCATAAATTTGTCCAATAATCTCTGATGAATTTTCTTATCTATCTTATTCTTTTTTCTTAGAAAGCATCTTTTTCTTGTCATTTAACAGCTTAGGGTGGTAATTCTTATTGCTTTTATTTGATATGATCTTTATCATCCTGAGGTGAGGAGAATTTATCTAATCTGGTATCAAACACAATTTTTTTGCCTAGTACTCCAGGATAAGGAGTTGAGCCTACTTACTGCACTTAAATCTATTAGTAAAAAGATTTTAAATTTCAAAATAAAATTTTAATTCGTAGTTGTCACCAGCTATTCTCGAAACTTAGAGACCATCGGGAGTCTTCTCAGAAGAAATAACTCTTGGTTTTTCTGTTGAAAATTAAACATCTTGCTTCTCCTCCTATATTCCAGAATAAATGCTAGACCTCTCCTTATCTTGCTAGTCTCTCATTTCCCTCTGCTGGTAGTAGTCTTCAGCTGTCTTACCCACTTGTCTGTACTTTTCAATCTCTTCATTTTCAGTGACACGGAAAGTCTTATCCATTTATTTCATAGTTTCCTTCCACTCTTCTCTGTTGATGCCATCCCCTTGATCTAAATGCTCTCTACGCTTGGATGCTAATAGCTTCACTTATGCATATATGAAGTTTTCCTCTGCATTTTTCACGAATATTAAAATTAATTACATATAAAAAAATAAGCTTCACATTTGAATTTATATTTGCAAAAACTTTAAATTTTATCTATATAAATATGAAAATAGGAATCAAAGAGAGAGCCACAGCAGTTTTATCCAAATTAAATCTGAAACTTTCTGTATTCATTCTCTATTAATCGAAGTTGAAATTTTTGGTGTTGGAAAATATATCTACATTTCCCTTAGGCCTAAATCCAATAATTGTCTCGCCTTCTTTTTGAATTGGCAGAATTTTCAAATATATTTTAACAGAATAACTAACAAAAAAGATAATATGCATTTTTATAACAAATTGGCATCTTAAAGCCAGCACTTGGCTTGGGAGCTTTAGTGGAACTAGAAATAATTGACACAGTTGCAGTTTCAGTAGTAATGGCCGTTTCAGTTATTGAGAATAGTCTCATTTAAATCTAGTTTGGTCTCAAAAGAAGTGCTTTAAAAAGCTTAGACTTTGCTTAAATTTTTACCAGCTGCATCATTTTTCTCCTAACTTATTATAATATTATTAAGTGTTTTCTAATTTATGATGATAATTAATTCTATTATATTATTTCATTTACTTGCAATAGTTTTAAATACTTGGCATATTTTATTTGAAAATTAAGGAAAATCAAAATAATTTCATAAATATATTTCAAGTATTCAATTTAGCTTATATGAAAATTCTGGTACGTCTAATTCTTCCTCATTGTAATTTTGAATGCTATTGATATGTAAATTCTTTTGTTAATCATTCTGTATATCTATTGATAATCATCACTCATAATTACTCATCATACTTCTATTGGTAAATCTAATGATATAATGTATAATTTATAATTTGCTATTAAATGTTGAATCTCTCTATTATTAATATAGTTAATAATAAATTAAGTGTATGCTATTTTGGTAGTTTTAGCCTGTTTTTACTTATAAATTAGCCATATTTTGCTATTATCTACTGTTTTATTAAACACCAGCCTTACTTTTCAAATTTGTTGATTTTTTAACATAAAATGATGAAAGCAGCTAAGACTTATTTTAAGTTCTATGGGTTTTAAGATTTTAATCATCAATCATTATTATATTTTGGTAAACTTTGTGAGTTTTTAAATTTGTTTATTTTTTTAAGAAATAGTAAATAAAAGATAATCAGAGCAAGGAATTAAAGTTTAAATTTTCAGAAATATTTTTGTTCGCTTAATTAGGAGCATTGGCTTTCTTCTAAGCTAATGATTAAGGTAGCTTTGATTTATATTTTAAGTGGGCTAGAGCTGTCTACTTTGCGATACATTATGTTACTGCTGCTATGCTTATCTGCTATCAGTACTATACTTAATTTCAATCTTTTATTGAAGTTACTGTTAACCGTTCACAGTGAGTTGAGTAATTGTCTATACTTTTTAAGGATATCTTAATTGAATTGAACCTGATGACATTTACGAGTTATTAAACACACCATATAATTTCTAGGCGTTTCTTAGTGGGTTACTGGAATCTTTCCGATTTTGATCTTGAATTACTTTCAAATATTGCTAGGAATCATCGACGTTTACAATTTCTATAAAACTATTATTTGCTGAATTTAACTGGATCTTATATTGTGAAGCATCTAAAATGGTTCTTGATTTTAAAACTTAATCAGTTTATAATTTTACTTTTAAGTATAGTCCAGCTACATTTAAGAAAAACTTTGATTATCAACTTTTTAATTCGAGTTTAAACCAGAAAAGTTGTTTCTCTTGTTGTCAAATATCATCTGTTAAGTGCTTTAAAAGTCAAGCGATTATATAGTATCATTATTGAAATTCAAATGGTCAATTGTAGAACCAAAATTAATATGATTATTGACTTCTCTCTCTATGTAAGATTAAGAAAGCATGATATTTTCAAGCTTAACGTCTTAATAAGTTGATTCTATAGTTTTTAAGTATAAATGTCTTTCAGTTATTGTCGCAATTTCTCAGATACTTCGTGTTTATGCTTGTAATCTTCATATTCTTTCATTAGCCTATAATAATTATATCATTTACCATTAATTCTCTATATTTTAAGAATCAATTTACTTTTTATTACAGCTTTGAATTTATCTAGGAGCTTAATAAGTTAATCTCTTTCTGAACTCAAACCATCCATTTTCCTCTGTTTAATCACTAGTTTGGTATTTTCGTAACTTAAATCTTCAATCATAGTCTCATAAAACTTAATTTTCTTTATATATTCTTGCACACTTTCTTTCTGTTTTCTCTCAATCATCAGTTCCTACAATAATGAATATAAGAATTTTATTAAATTGAGCTTACATTTTGGAGAGTATAAATTTGATACTGCAAGAAATCATTTTCTATTTTTAAATCACTTGACCCTTCGTCATCGTCTGCATTTAACTTTTCACTTTTATCTTTCTTCAGTTAAACTTCTTCACTTTTCTTTATAACCATTTCATCTAATCGATTTTTGAAGTCTGAATATTTCTGCTTTACCTGCTTGTATCTATCTTTATATTGTTGAACTTGTTCTTCCTTGAGTTTAGTTTTGTTTTTGTCTATAAAAATAAATGATAAACAAAATAGAGATAGCTAATGTTGACAAATATATTAAAATCATCGTTGGCTTACATTCTCTTATATGAATAAGAGATTTCTCTATTTTCTCCTTTTAATCCGTTTAAATGGTATGTGCTTCTTATAATTCAGCTAGAAGTTTTTAGTTTTAATGTATCAGCAATTTATTCTTTTTACATTGTTCATAGATTCGCTACTTATGTCTCTCTTCATTGGCTAAGATTTCCATTTACAAACGCTTCATGTCAACATTTAGAGGGATTTATCGAGAAGTATAACCTTAGATTTAATAGGTATTTTAACTTTAATTTTAATTCGCTTAATTGGGAGTGTGAATATTATGAAGTTAAGCATTTGAGCTTGACATAAGTGTGTTAGAGCTTGAAGATTAAATTTCTCTGTTTATCTTTTCGATTTGAGTTTTAAAGCTGTTTTGATGCTGATTATTTGATGTGACCTTCTGGTGTTTTCTTCGATTTATATGAATTACTTTTGTCCTCATTTGTTTACTCTATGATTAAAGAGGGACAGTCAATCATAGGGCCAAAACCTAAAAATTAACAACTTGAAGTTTAAGAATAATTTTAAGAGAGCCGCTTTAACTGATTAATATCGACTTCGTTGCCAAAATGCTGCTCTATGTTATTAATTATGTCTTCCTAATTCTTTACCTTTAAGAGTTTTAGACAGGAACGTTGATTTAATTTATTGCTTACTATTCCTAAGCTTGTGCTTAGCTTTGCCTTCAACTTATATTCCAAGCATTTGAAAAATTGTTTCTATAAACCATCAATCTCAAATTTTTCTTATTCACTTTAAGAGCTATATGAAAAAACGGTGGATTAATTTTTTTCAAAGTAAAAATTTCAAGCAAATCGTTTTGCTGTTTTTACACTATTCAAGTAAATCCGGCATTTCCTCTTTCTGTTATAGAGCTTTACTGAATCTTACACCCTATGAAGTTCTCTATTAAAATTTGCTTCTGTTCTATTCTGAATCTGAGTTTTATTCTTGAAATTCCATATCTTCATCAACACCTTCTTCTTGAGACTAACTTTAAGATTCAGATGGTCTCCTGCTTGATGCAACACAATCAGTTATTGTTTGCTCTTAGGAAGGAGGCTCTTCTTCAATTTAATAAAAATCTCCATATCTCTTATTAATTTCATGCTTATTGTTCGCTCTTGATGTTTTTTTCTTGCTTGAGTTTCTTGTTGGTTTGTCTTAATCTCAATATATCAAGAAAATAAATATGGTTACATTATAAATAGGAAATCAATTTAAATATCACTTTAGTCACTTTTAATAGTTAAACTTTATTTTTAGGAATTTATTTTGCTGTTGCTTCTAATGCTTTTCGAGTCAGGATCGCTATCACTAGTAATTTATGAGGAGCCACTGCTTGATTCTTTTCTGACGATATCAAATCCTTATTTTTAATTATTTAGAACTGATAATCTTTTTCCAAACGTGCTTTCTCTATTTTACAATTTCTAAGATTGACTATTCTAGTTAAAATTAAATTATTAGAAGGAGATATACTTCGATATTTATAATTAAAACCTATAATTTATAATATGACTCCCTTTGCTCGCTGTTTAACTTTACAAAATACTTCCCCGCTTATTATTGCTTAAACTTATCACTTTAGAAATATCCCAGTTTCGCTGGAAATTAATTCTTAGTCATTTTTTGATTCATCCTCACTGTTTTATTTTTCAATTAACCCTAATTTTACAATATCGCTGAACCTCACTGAAAATTTTGGTTACTTAAAATTTTAGGAATTTTAGACTCCCTCCATAATTGAAAACCTCTTTATTTATTGGCGGATTGATGATTTTCTTGATTATAGAGGAGAGTTAGAACTTTTCCGAAATTAATCATCACTCTATTACTCAAATATATAATAAATTATTGATTTTATTGCTTATGTATAAATTTAATCATAAATATTTTCTTGACTCCATTGAATTTATTGTAAAGTAATAATTATGCAAAATTTTCTACATTAATTAATTAATTAAATAAATTTTACTGGCCATTCTTACTTTGAGAACTTGCTTATTTCGATAAAGCCAACAAACCTTTCGCTACCACACTTGATTGCCTTTTATAAGCATTTGAGTAGGGGTCCATAAGAGTGGGATAGAAATTTACTTGAGACAGTTCTTAATTTTCTTGTGCAAAGTTTGGTTGTATTTCAACGTCACCTTTTTGCTGAAATGTTTAAATGTAGGTAAAATAGACACTGGTTGCTGCATATTTATTTTTCTTTAATTTATTAATTTTGAAAAGGAATTTGATCTCTAATTTCTCTTGATAAAATTGTTCTTTGTAATATTTAAATGTTCATAATACTACTATAGAAGAGAAATTTAAGAAATAAAAGTGAATAAATTATTTTGTTTTTTTTTTAACTTAAATTAGAATAAGTATCAAAATGTCAATCTATAATAGATTTGGAACAAGGCAGTAGGAAACTACCTACAATAAAGCTTTATATAATACAATTCTCCTGCTTTAATTGAGGATTTATAAGCTTTTCAAGGGAGGTAAGTCAAAACATCATTCATTATACAATCATAGTAAAACTTATTTCATTATTTTTTAGAGAAATTTGAACTACATAAAGTTTGAAAAAGTTCTCACTAAATTATATGCAAGGCTGTTTACAATGGAAGGTGTAAAGTACTTAAAACCCAAATATTATTACGCTTTGAAAGATTTTGCAGAGTTTTTGGGTATTTTTGAGATAACGGAAGACTAAATTAAGAAGCGTGGAGGTGGTGGTGAATTTTCTGTCACTTCCTCAAACATTTATTATGAAACGCAAAGTGCTTTTAAACCATAGATAATTCAATTAGATGTGATCAGGAAGCATGTGTCTTTAAAAGAAGAAGAGGAAGATGATAGTGACCAAACTGGTGAAACTATTGGGAAGAGGGTTTAAAGAGGAAGTAACAAACTAGTTGAAAATCGGTGATTTTATTCCTAACTCTCAAATAATACTTCAGTCATTTCTCATACCTTAGCTTTAAATCAAAGCATCATTTCAAATGGATCGCAAGTTTTGTAGAGCAATATTAATCCCAATACAGGAGTTATTGGAAATTCAGGTTAACCAGGTGTTCACATGAATCAAAATGGATAAAATTTAATGAAAAATAGCGATCCTGTGGATTAGATGAGCAGCATAAATAAAAGTGGGTAAAGGAACAACAGTCAGAAATAATTAAATAGTTAAGGAGGTATTAATGGTACCATAATGAGTAAGCAGGCTTATACTTCGAAAAATCAAGGTAGATCTTAACAACCTCCCTAATTCTCAAATAAAAGTTCAAGTTTAGTAAGATTACCGCCTGGAATCAGACAAAACCCAAATAATTTGATAGATTCATAATTGAATGAAAGCTAGAGTAAAATCAGAAGCAATTACTAAACTGGTCATGATCGGACAACTATACATAATAATATTATAATCAATATTAATAATAATCAGGCAAACGCTAATGCAATAGCTGAGAGAAGAAAAAGTCCCTCAATGCAAAGTGACAGAGGCGTAAATTCAAGTAGAGTTAGAGATTTATAGTAAGTTCAGTTCAAGTGACCAATGGAAAAATGAAGATGCGTAGCACAGACAACAAATTTCATTATACCTCACACAATTCTTAGCACATAAGATAGTTGTAGTATTAGCAGTAGCAACAGCAGCAATAACCAAATTATCTTATAGATCTTAATGGAAGGCAAATTCGTGAAAATTCTTAACACAGTTTAACAAGAAAGAATATCAGAATGGGTTCAGTGATCTAAAATGCAGAGTAACGTTCAATCACGGTCAATCGAAGCACTCAAAAATTAATCCAAGCAATAACTCTCATTATTCCAATCAACATCAAGAGAAGAAAGCTTAGTTAAAACAGCAGTATAATTGTATATCTTATATGCAGCCATCGATTCCATAATAACTAGATTCCTATGAGAATGTCAACAAATACCATAACTACTAATAATCAGAATAATAACGGAGTTACATTGGATGACACTGATGCTTCTAATATCATGGATCTTTCTCAAATTGATGATCAGAGTAATATCAATTTTAAAGTTTGAAATTTACTTTAATTTTTTAATTATTAGCAATTAATTTATTTTAATGGGACTCTCATTTTTTAACTATATCAATTTAGATACAACAAAGTTAAATAATCCCCTGAATTTAAACTATTATACATAAACTTCACAAAACTAAAGGAAAAATCATTCAAATAGCACTCTGGGCAGTCCAACAAGAGTAAATGAACTCTATCATAATCGAAGGTAATAACAAATAATATAGTTCTATATATTTTAGCATCCAACCTAACTTTTGATTATAGTTTCGAAAGGAAATAACCAACTAGCAATTTGAATAATAGCATGGCTGCGATTTATTAATAAAATCCTTGAGCCCCAAAGCGTGAAGAACCTAAGAGTAATAACAGAATGAAGAGCGAGAATTACAGTAATTAATAAAATTCATCTATGAATAAAGAGATTCAATATTATTTAATTAATATAATTATGGATTAAAGTTAGTTTTAACAATAAAATTAATAATAACAATTATTGTTAATATTGCAATATTAGCAACAATAATAATAGTAATTAACTATAAATCAGAGCGCATACGCCTTATTAGTTAAAATTCGTTAATGGCTCTAAAACCAGCAAGTTTATCATTTAAAGATGAAAAATTGCTCTCATTAATTTTATAGTAAAGTAGAAAAATAATATTTATACTAAGTATATAAGTTATATGGAATTTTAATTTAACTAATATCAATATAGTTATTCTTAGTGGCAGTTAGGGTATTTAAATTTTAAGTTAAAGTCCTCATTTCCTTCGAAAATTTAATCTTGATTTGGCTACTATTTAATAACATGGTACTATAGCGAGATAAAATGACTATGAATTTAGGTGCCATAAAATTAAAGTCAAGCTATTTCGCTCCCTTGTAGAAATAATGTAGTAGTGCCTATCATAAAAATTCAGCCAATTTTATTTTTATATCTATGCATTAAATTTTGTCAACAATAACTGTACCCAATTTATTATATTAAGATTTATTTAATATTAATTTACTTCGCCCAAAATGATTGTATTTTTTAAGTAATAGTAAATATCAATTAGATAGGAGTAGAGTAGACTTTATTTTCAATTTAAAAGATTTATTGAAAAACATTTATGCTATATAATTATGTTATTTAAATTGAATTAGTCTCTTAGAATTATTCTTTCAATAGAATTTTTATAAGATTAAGTTAATAGAAAATTAATTTTATCACTTAATTTTATAGGTAAATTGTTGAAGAGTCTTTGTAATATTCTATCATTAAGCATTTTAATTATTGCTAACTTATGAGTAATCTTGGCTATTTCTCATACTGCTCTGATTTTAACTGGGAGTGGCTTATTTCATCATTTGCCGTTTAAACTTCAAATCAGGGTATCTGGTCATGACATATTCCTATTCGCTTATTAAGCTAGATATATACTCTTCGCCTAATTGTTCTTAGTCTATTATTTTATATACTTTTAGGATATTATGGGAAATTCTCAGGATGAGCTGTCTTTAAGTTAAGTCACTCAAGATGTCTTAGTGACTAATATAAAACATTAAATAAAATCAATATTCATGAATGAGTAAAATTAGTGAGCTAAACTTTGAGGATCAGCTATAGTTTTTTAAACAGCTTATTCAGCTAATTAGTAGAAATTCTATTGATTTTAATTGCTTTAAATCAAATTTATGGAGGATTACTCAACTGTCTACCTCAACATGCATTATTAAGAATTGTTACTCATATCTTGAAATGAATATGGCTTGAAACTTTAATGCTATTTTTAGTACTATTAGATTTTAGCCTAATTTATATTGTGAAGGTTTGGGCTTACTTCCTTTGTACTCAGGCTTTAATTTTATTGGTACTCCAATGATGTATTGTTTTAACATTGAGACAAGTGGTATACAGTTTCATCTCTTGATGAAGAAAGTACAATATTCATTTAGCATTGATAGAAGTATAGTGCTTCCTAGTAAAATTGCATATTGTGATAACAAATTGCTATCTCAATGAAGATATTTCTTGATTTAATCAATCTCTCTGAATGAATTTGCGAAAAATCTTAAATTGCATCTTAATATCTTTGAATATTCTTTAGGATAATACCTCTTTGCAGCAGAGACTTTTCGTGATTAGCCTTGATCAGGAGAGGTCTAAGAAAATAAATTTGTTAAGGATTTAATTTTCTTACTCATTTATTGATTCTAAAGCTATATTTATGTCGTAGTATTTATTACCTTCATCAGTATTCATTTATAATTAGAGATTTATCTCTATATAAAATTTTTCAATATATTATAAAACTGTGACTTAAGTACATAGTACTTGAAATACCTTATTGCAGCCTGACTGGTCTCTACACTCAAAATGACTTTATGAACATTTTCATAATCTTTCAGCTTCATATAGTATTTTGCAATCAACAATACAGTCTGAATTAATATTAAAAATATAAGTTTTTCTTACTCTGATAGTTTAAAAGAGAGAGCTGGGGTCGTCTTCGTCTATTTTATTTAAGATAATTTCGCATTGATTTATCGCTTCTCTGAATTCAAGTAGTTTGTATAGCTATGTTTAAATGTATTTTATTATAAAAATAAATCAAAATAATATATAAATCTCTAAATTATTATAGATGCACTTAGCTTGGTAGTACAAAGCTAAAATATAGTCTTGGAGTGTGAATTGATTAAAATCAAACACTTGCTAAGATTATACCGACTTATTAACATAATCTTGATACTTTTGAATATAATAAGTCATCTGTTGAAGAAAACAGTTATAGTCTCGTTCATTAAACTAACATATTCTACTATAAACAGGAAGTTTTAATATATTTATTGAATATTAGTCCTTACAAGTAAAGTTAGGCAATAGGTTAGTTAGCATTTAGAGTCAATGATTACTGTAAGTCTTGAAGTGCATGATCAATTTACTCTCGTCATATTTTATTGAGGATATAAAGTGAATTATTTAGAGAAAATATGAATTATAGCTTTTTTAAAAGTCTAAAGTTAATAAGACCTCTCAAGAAGAAAGCTTGATATTTAGATAGTTTCTTATAAGAGCTTCTAGAAATATGCTGGTTAACTATATTTAGACACTCTTAAAACTGTTTCTTGTTAAGATAAAACAATATAAAAATACTGAGTTATTTTATTGTAATCATCTAAAGGTATCTCAAAAAAGCTTACTGCTGCCTTCTTTAACTGGTTAGATCTGATTTTTAGGGCTAAATATTTTACTCTGATTAATTTTAGGGGATGCGTAATTTTAACTTGGCGAGATGCTTCTCATAGGCCCATCTTATATAGAAAACAACAGTTTGGTAGTTTATTAACTCAAAACTAAGGGTTTTGAAGTTTGCTGAGCTGACTATCTATTGTCAACAGTTTTCATAATCATTTTCTAATCTACTTTTTTTTTCTTTTGTACTATAGTTAATGGAGAAAACAGCTTTCTTTCATTTTGACTATTGTTGCTTAAAGCTCTATTTTTAAAGTTTTAAGAATTTCCTTCACTTTAATTACCAACTAAACTATTTCTAATATTTGATGTTGGTCTGCTGTTTGTATTAGACTGTACTCCATATTTATTTTTTTGAGAACTGACAAACATTTGAAGTTTCCCATCTCTTTATTGAGAACTAGAGGTATTTCTATTAGGTTGAAGACTTACAGTGTTCAATCTACGCCTTTTTCTTAAGAATTCATCAATTTTGACTCTAATTTCTTGAATATCTTTTGCGGGCTACTTTGTGGTTGATTCTTTAGTTTACAGTTTATTCGATGTAGTAAATTGCTTTTATGATTAAGTTTTAACTTGTGTCTTCGAGTTAATCGTCTTTTAGACTCTTGGGAATAATTAAGATTTTTAACCACTCTTATTAATTTTATTGTTAATTTAATAGTTAATGACTTTAACCCCTTGGTCTATAGCAGAAACTTTTGGTTAGGTTGGTTTATATTAAATTTTTGAGCTATTCTAACTTATTTATTGTGAACTTGAGCTCTTACTTAACGAAGTTGAAGCTGAAGGTTAAATAATATAATAAAAGTTTTTGAACTTTGCGAAACTTTTTCATGATGCTTACTGAGGACCTATTCTTGAAAGAATCATTGAAATTAGAATTTTAATTATAAGAAACCCTACTATTATTTTGACTTATACTCATAGGTGTGATAGTTGATACCTCCCCTGATGTAATGATTTCTTTCTTAAAATGCTCTTGATATTAGATCTCTTTCATTTACTTATAAGATTTCAAAGTTCTCTTTTGCCTTATATTATCATTTTGGATGCCATTCTGCTTCGATTAATTTAGTTAAAGCTTCTTAATCATTTAAGAATTTTGGGAACTTAGGTTGGAAAATTGTTTTGGTATCGATTAGGGAGGAAATTTCTTTCTGATGATCATTTGAGTCAAATCTTGAATAACTCTATCTTAATTTTCTTTTGATCTTTACCTATCTCTTATCTTTGACTGCTTCAAGTCATCTTCAGTATCAGATACTCTAATTACTTAATTGGAGTTTTCTAAGTTTATGTTTTCATTTGTAGTATGAAGTATAATCTCACCTCTAAAAGATACTGGAGATTATAGACTTTCCCTCATATTTTTTTAATTTTGTAAATTAATCTAGGTTAGAGGGGATTAGGTAACATGAATTTTATTAAAGAATTCCCTATAATCATTTTGAGATTCAGCAAGTCCGCTCGTAGGTCTAAAAATAGATTAAGATTTTGTATCACTGAGTAGTTCTTGAGATTATAGAAAAATCTATGGCATAGGGCTCTTCAAATGACTTCTCTCATTGAAATCTTTGTTTGAGAAAGATCTCATAAAGTCAGCTGAAGCCCTCAACTAGATAAAGAGCTGGCATGATTGAGTCTCCGACTATTTTATGTACTGACATCTGCATCAAGAGCATAAGTAAAATCATCGAGGGCTTTAGAAAAGTTCCCTCTTTAATTTTCGCAAGCAGCTAGACTCTATGCAGGTTTGAGATTGGAAGTATCGGAGTCCATTGATTTTTGGAAGTTAACAACAGCTATGTCAGGTAATTCTTACTTTTAAGATATGACTCCCTTCTAATAATAAATTTGGGATAGCACTTGGTTAGTTAAATATTATTTATCGCCAAGCAGTGATTCCTCGAACATTATGTTAGCATAATATAATGATATTATCATTAAATAAAATCATCCTAGAGCATATCACTTCATATCATGAAATTGATTCTCTTTAAGTTTTAATTAATCTCATTAGATTTAGGAGATAAATTGTATATATTTAGTCCATCAAATGTCGAAGTTGTCATCGTAGAAGTATTTGATAATATAGATCGACTCATTTTTTTCTTCATCTGTTGACTTTATTACTGTTAAGAGCTAACCTATTGTTTTAATAGTATCAATTATTGCTCTTGTTGTTCTTTTTCATATTATCGAAGAAATTTCTATCTTCTTTCATTGTTTTCTTTGGAGCAACTAACTGTGAGTACAGGACTCTTCATGCAAATTGAATTAAAGTTTATAATTATTCAAGTTATTACAGATCATTTTATCGGTTTATCTCTTTTCAAATTAAACCATGAAATCTTTCAAATCAATTCTGATTTCATGTGGCTTATCAAATTCTTCTGTAGTTATCGTAAGTTTAAATCTTTTGAAAATTTTCATAATTGATTGGTTGCTGACCACAATCCTAGACATTATAATTTTAAGGGGAAGAAGTGATTGAAGTCAATTAAGCGCTTTGTAAAGTGTCAAGTATATCTGCATGCTCATATAAATCTTATTTTTTTAATTAATAATTGTGCTATATATTTATGTAGTATCTATCTGAAGAAACATTTTAAGCCAACTCATACTTATTAGCTATATTCGCTGGCTGTCTTGGGGATTAGAAAGAGTCTTGTTAGTATTTTTGCACTTTCAAAGGTAGATCATAATGCTTCGTTTAATACTAAAATAAAATGGCTTTTAATTGATAAAGAATATATATCGAGAGTAAAAAGATTTATAGATTATATTTTATGATAAAAGATATAGATATTAACACTAGTCACTCTACAGCAAATACAAATACTTGTTTGAATTCATATTTAAACATATTAATAATTTTATTATATAAGTTTGTATTACTATTGCTAAAATACATTTGAAATGAGATCAAAATATGTAATTAATTATAACTGCCACTAATTAGAAATTCTGTTTATTGTAATTTGATTTATTTAAAAAAATAAATATATTAAAATTGTGCAAGTGTGCAAAATATAATAATTCTATCATGGGGTATGTGATTTGCACTTGTGATTATTTAATTATTATATAATTATTAAATATATAAATGGAGAGCCGGTTGTGAAAGTGAGAAACCATCAGCAATACAATTGATACAAATGTCTCCGGTGAATCTGTCTAGATAGAAACCTTTAGCTTATAGAATGTCTTGTCATCACTATTAGTACTGTGAACTTGCTTGGCATTGACGAATCTCGTGTATGAATTGTGCTGGAACATGTGAATGGATGAATTGAGGAGATGTGCACGAAGCTGAAGCCTATTTGTAGCAGTTCTCTGAGTTATCAACAGTAACGATAAATTTCTCCTCTCTCATTGCAAAGGCCAGCGATCTCATTAGTCATACCGCAGTATTGGGCAGTGTTATCGTATTCACCAGCATCAAGGGTAAGATGACATTCGACGGCGTGTCAGTAAGTGATTGATTGAACGGATGATGAGAGTGGCATCCATTTATATATTTAATAATTATATAATAATTAAATAATCACAAGTGCAAATCACATACCCCATGATAGAATTATTATATTTTGCACACTTGCACAATTTTAATTATATTTATTTTTTTAAATAAATCAAATTACAATAAACAGAATTTCTAATTAGTGGCAGTTATAATTAATTACATATTTATATTTCATTTGTATTTCTATAATTTCCAATTCAAATGTATTTTAAAACAGCTAATTTTAAGTTTTACTATAAATGTCGTAAATTAAATAAATCACATATTTTAGAAATATTATAGAAATATAAAGGGTAGTGAATAAAAGATACTCTTATATTAAAAATAATTAAATTATGATTTACATTAAAACCTAATAGAAACTCGTCACTCCTTAATTATTTATAATAAGATTATTAATGAGTGATAAAGAGAGCAAAAAGTAAAAACCTAAGGCTATAGGACGAAGAACCTCCAAATTTATTAATCTATCCGAATTGCAAAGTTTATCTGTTTTTTTTATTATTATATAAATTTAAATTAATCTACACAATTTAAAAAAAGTGACTACGAAATTCCAATTAAAACTAGGCAAGCAGCAGTTTCATTAAACAATATCATAAACGATAAAAATATTATTGAAGAACTGGATAAGATAGAAGAAGAATAGCGATACTCTTAAATTAAAAATTAAATATCACCTGATACAGATGTAAACAACAATTATCAACATGCTGATATTGATTTAGACTTGTTAGATTGTCAAATTTATTAATGATATTTTATGTTTATAATTAAAATTAAGGGGACAGCTCTAAAAATATTTTTGTAATTAAATTAATTGCTGTGATAAGAAAATATAGAATTTAACAATATTTAGCTAAAATTCAAGCTACAATTTTTCTGAGTTTATCAGGGAGAATCCACTTATTTTTAATAAAGGCAGCTCGAATGCAGGGACAACTTACACTACTCCCTCAGATCCAATAATAAGTAGAACTCATATAAAAGATTTTGGGTTTAACATTAAATGTGATATCATCTTCTCAAGACAATATAAATTTACTTCATGAACAAACATCCACTGTGAAAAAAGATTTTATCTTGGATCTTAGACGAGAAAGCAAAAGGAAATATGTTGTAAATCGATTTGAAGAAATTGCTCAACCTATCGATCACAATTATTTACTTATAAATTAAAAAATTGCTTTAAATGTGATAACTTTTCTTCGTATAGAATGAATAAGTGAATGTGCCATTAAAATTCTTAAGTTTTTAAACTAATAAATCCTGGGAATATGTCCCCTTAAAGCAAGTTATGCGGGTCCATGGGCAAAGTACTATCTAATGAAGATTTGAGATATTTGAGCATTAGATCTGAGATATTTGAGCATTAGATCTGAGACTCCTAGGATCGGTACTCATTCAAGAAATAACTCTAGCAAATAGCGATTTTTCAAGAAAATGCATCATACTTGCTTGATCAGTTTAAGGAAGATAATTTATTCCCGAGAAATGAATTTAAATTAAAAAAGTTCAGTTTTTTATAAATGCAAAATCCCCTATTGAATTTTAAAAATTATATTGAAATAGTTTTCTATATATTATATTATAAATGATAAACATCTCAAGCAAAATAGCTTAAAATAAAAGGATGTTGCTGAATTTGGGCAATTTTTAGATTTAATCTTTCAAAAGACTCGATTGAATAATTTATTGCAAAATAACGAGTAGGCTGAATAAGAAAATTAAGAGGATAATTCATAGTAATCAAAAGATCCTACTAAATAGCCAGGCAGTGGGTGAAAAGTAAGGGTTTAGTTCAAATGCATTAAAAAGGTAAATGGGCTATCTCTAGTCAAAAGGAAAGTATATTTTATATTAAAAATTGACCCATGAAAGAAATTAAATTCAGTATGGGGATATACATTTATAATGGAGGGCTTTATTTGTTTTTTGAAGTTGTGCTGATAACTAAAAAACACTTGAGCACATCTGCTTTACCACTGGATGAGGATTATTATAACCCTTAGACAAGTTAAAATGCTATGGAAAATAGTTAAGAAGGCAAACATAAAGATATTATTAATAGTAAATTGTTAAATGTATAAGATTCTATAATTCAAAATGGTGATTCAAAAAAAAATAGAAATTAAATAATAGCAATAGAAAATAAAGGAAAAATGACAGTTTGGAAAACAATATTGCTCAAGATAATTCATTTGGGAAACTAGGTTAAGTTCAATTTTATTGGAAGTTAAAGTTGGTAGAATTTGCCGATCTTGTGCATTTTTGAGAGAGTATTAAACTAACCTCAACTATACATTTGACGGTAGTTTTTATCGCATTTATAGAGTGAGTTAATCCAACTTTTATATATTTATACACAAGTTTTTATTTATCTCATCTCAATCCTGAGATGAGATAAATTAATATCGCCATCTAACTTATATTTCCAATCAATTTATCTATCAAGATATCTTCATTTCACCAAAATTCAAATGACGCTAATTATTATTAAAATTATCTAAATTTTATACATTTGTTTATATCAATTATATGTTAGAAATAATATCAATCTACTCCAAGTTAGTTATAACTATTTAAAAAAACGAAAAACCTTTAAATAAATTATTTTTAAATTTAATAATAAAATGAATTTATTACTTCAAAGTTGAAGGCACCAATTCAAACAGAAAAATAAGGAAATTAATGTCAGCTATGAGTCAGTAAAGATATAAAATTTGAAGCTGAATGAAGAGGAAAAAATTAAAATTGAAAACGCTATAGACATAGAGAAGTCTTAAATTTACCAATTTATATAGGACAATTAAAATTGCGCTTAAAATAGTGCTTTAGTTAAATTGAAAAGAGTAAATTCAAAATTCTATTTTTAGCTTCTATATAATCGATAATGATTTATTCTGAATTTTTAGTGACTATTTCTTATAAAGCTAAAAATGCTCTTTTTTCTGATAGGAGGATTATTATCAAGAATACAATCTGTCTTTAAATAAGTTTTTATGTGTTGAGATCCGAAATATCTAATCTTTCATCTTTTAACATATATCTCTTTCGATTATTCTCTTTTTAAAACTAAATTTGAATAAAATTGTAATTAGTATACTTGTTATGGCAATTGTAGTTTATATCTTTCATACCAAATATATTTATTAAAAATAATAAGCCTATAAAAGTGGTTAGAGCCTTTTGAAAATAAGATCCTTAATGAATTCTATTACTCCTAGATATTAATCCTAAAAGAATTTTTCTATTATTAAAAGTTTAATATTTTAATGTGAATCTGTCTTCTCAGAAAAAGCATGTGCGATTCAATGCTAGAGCTCAAATTCATGAATATGAAAAACTAAAAGATAATAACAATAATTATTTTTAATATTCCTTGATTTGATATGCTTAGTGGAAAGTAAAATTATAGGAAAAGGCAATTTTAATTATAAAGTTGTATAATATAAGTAATTAATTTTTTTAAGCAAAATAATATATATTATATTCCTTTTATAATAAATTATCATCTTAACTAAAATCTGAGATAGTTTGACTTTAAATAAAAGACTGATCAAAGAAATCTCTCCTTCATAGTGACATAGAATAATATAGCCATGATTTACGTTTAGTATTTTTTTTAATTAAATAGTTCAGGTATTGTCCTTTTGACTTGCCATAATTTTAAATGCTTCTTTTTTATTATATCATTATCATTTAAATAATTTTGAATTATTCCATAATAATTTAAAATCTAACCCAATACTTTTAGTTGTATATTTTCCCACTTTAATCAATGTTATTTTAATTATTTATATTAAAAGATATAAGTGATTCATCGTCTTCAGACAGTCAATCTAACGACGAGAATTATGAATAAATCCATGGTATAGTAAATGAAGAATCAAAGAATTATTTATAGAGTAAGAAAGACATAGAATTACTAAGCCAAGTCAAGAAAACTTTTCATAAATTTATCATTCCGCCAGACGATCTTGTCTTAAAATATAATTACAGTTAGATACTTCTCAAAGATAGAAATGCTTAAAAGCGCTTTTTAAAAAGTTTAATAATTATTAATGTTTACCAGTATAAATAATTGAAAAGGTATTATTAATTAATTTTATGATGAAATGATTTCACTTCTATAATGAGTATAAAGTATGTAGAACATACGATAAGAAGAAAGTCGTCTTAGATTCGATGTAAAAACTCTAAAAGGTATCAAAAAGCTCTTTATCGTAAAGCTAACGTCCCTAAGTACACTCTTAGAGCAGATTGTCAAAAAAAGCACACAAGAAAGAATAAGAAATTCATAATAATAAATAATTTCGTTATAGCACTTGTATTTGACTTGGATAACACTCTTGTAAAGTCAGCATAAACTAAGTGATTACGATTCACACATTTACGTGAACATATTGGGCACCAAACGAATCAGAGTAAGTCTAAATTTATGTCAACCTGATATTTTCTATAGCTTTATTTGTCTTATCGGCCATTTGTGAGAGAAATGTTAGAGTATCTTAGACAGGATTTTGAACTGATATTGTACTCTTCTTAACCCAAAGAATACACCTAAAAAGCTGCATTATTATTGACTATAAATCATACTGATATTTACCCTTATGTTTTTCATCATATATTATCTAAGGATGACTGCATATATGCAAAGAAATCTATATAATACATAAAAAGATTTTTATAATTTATGCTGATGATCTTGATATATACATCTCAAATCTTGAAGTCTTAACAGAAAATCGTAATATCAAAGATTTGTTTATAGTTATAACAGTTAATCAATTTAATGTAAACCTTTGGCAAATATATTTAAGCTTAATATCTCAAAGACTTGATAATGGTGACTGATACATTTGGAAGGACAATTAAGTATATCATAAATAGAATCCCAGTGAAAAGTTTCAACGGCAGTAAGAAGGACTACTCGATGGGGGCACTAGTCAGATATCTAAAGAGTTATGTTCGCATTAAGGACGTCAGAGAGAATGTTTAAAGTGACTTCAAAACCATAGATATTTGAACATGAGCATGTTAAATTGATATACAATCATAGATAAGTAATCAAATAAAAATAAATTATATTAATTCTATAATATTTTTGGGTTATATTTAAAATATTACTATGCTAAGTATAAATAATCCCAATATTTTTAATTAAAAGACTTAATTAAAAGCTTAATGTGGCAAAGGCATAATAAAACTATTTAAAGATAATTGAGCGTCTGAAATTTAAGACAGTTAATTGTGATGAGTAATTTTAAAATGTAAGCTAAATGGAATAACTGTAATTTATTGGTGATAATATTGTAGTGTAATTTAAAAATAAAAATAGAAGTTGCTAAATAGGTCTACCTTAATATTTATTTATAATTCGATAATATACTTAAGGTTTATGATAAATATTTGCAAATATATGTTGAATTTGTTATACATTTCATATTTATCACAATTCAATAATGTGTAGTTTGATATTAATAATTAAATGATGGAATTTTATAGGGATCAAATTATTCAATATTATATGAGAATTTGCCAAAATAAATAAAAAACAAGGACCTCAAAAAGTTTTCAAATTCCTTGAATAGTACTTTCTCATAAATTATATTCTTGAGAATGAAGAATTCTTTTTTTTGAAATGATATAAATGCAAAATATTTAGATATATTTACATACCTTTAATTTTTTATTTAAAATGATCTTTATTAGTTAACTATCAACAATTAAATTATCAAACAATTTGAACTATAAATTACTTTATTTGCTAATCTCCTTTTAATTATTATCAGCTTATTACATCTGATAACTGAAAATTGCGAAGCTCACTATAGCTAAAAACAAGTTAAATTATAAAATCTTTTTTTAAAAATTGATAAAAAATGATATAGTACAATATTTACACATTTATTGTTATTATCACTGATTACAAATGCTTTTATTCATATTTTAATAAAAGTTAGCATTATTATTCTTAATCATAATTTGCTGACCCCAATTTTGGCATAAGTATATTGATCTCTATGTTTTTACTTTTTCTTCTTCAATTTATCTTCAGCAATTAATTAAATTAAAAATTTATGTTAACTATTTTGAAAGGGGAAATTTCTCATCCCACTATTTGAATATATTTCAATATTGATTATTTTTTATCTTAATGTTGTAATTCTTGATCATTTTGATTTCTGCCCTAATTGGAGTTATCCTTCATAGATTTGTATCTATCTCTGTCTTTTTGCACAAACTCTATGATTCGGTCTGAATCAATAATTATGTCATGAATTGATTTCTTATTATCAGTTATCTCTTTCAAGAGGAAATCCTTCAAAATGTAAGGTCAAACATCCTTCACATCCTTCAATTTCATTAAATTCTTCACTAAATACGGATAAACTTAATCTTTACTCATTAATTGTATGGACAGGGAAAAAAACTAATCAAATTCTTTTAATAAACTTGAAATTAATCACAATTTTATATATTACAAAATTTAAGTGAAAAATTTAATATAAAATGGGAAACTTAATAATTGAATGCGGGAGTCTATCATCATTTTCTACCCCATACTAAGATTTGATAGGTATCCCATTTTCTAGGTAGCTGCTATAACTCTCAATTTTATTATCGACTAAAATAACATTCTGCAATTACCTGCCTGATATCAAAATCTATAAATATTTGACATAGACTTTATACTGTTCTATAAATAAGCAGTGGTTTCTAAATAGAATGTGGTCATAGTTATAAATTTATTAAAAAAATATACTGAAATACTTTTTTAAGTTGATCTTTTAAAAATAAAAGGTACTATAATTTTTATGAGTGAATATAAAAATAAATTGAAGGATTGATGTCCTTCAAATGTGCAGTACTTTATTAGCATATTGCTCAGAAACTGCAGTGAACAAAATTAACTCAAAAATCTCTTTCAACTTTATAAGAGCATCTTCTAAACCTGGTCTCTACTTTACATATATCTATATATATATTGGTATTTTAGCTTATAGTTACGAGTATTGAACTAAGTTATAAATATTTTACTATCTTTTTATATGAATTATATTTTAGGTGGCGAAATTTAAATAAATATGAGTGATTATTCTTATATTCTTATATTTATTTTACTATCATTCCTTCATTTATATTTTTCTTTCGTTTATTTATAAAATTGCCTTAACTAATATATTTGATAATTTCATTCTTTGATTTAAATCAAACAAGAATTTTGTGGCTTACCATAAAATCATCCTTTTCGCTATCTATGACTTTAATCTTTGAATCAGAGCCATCTTCAGATTCTTGTTCCTATGCACGAACTAAGGTCTCGTCTAGATCAAATACTATTATTTTCTTATCTATATATATTAAATTATTAAGAAATTTAAAATTAAAATGAATTGATCAAAACAGCAAAATTATTAGGGACTAAATCATAATAATATAATAATTGAAATAAAATCTCTTAAAACAATTTAAAATGTTTCTATAACTATTTTTTATTTTGAGACCTAAATTATTTATATACTTACGAGGAGATTTCTTTTAAAATTTGAGTTAGAAATTATGAACCCGTTTATCATACTCGGATTCGATTATTTATGCGAAATATTCTTCTTTTTTTGAAATTGCACTGCCAGGGCATCTTTTATTCCCTCAATTTATCAATAATTAACTAATCAATTATTTCCTTTAAAATTGAAGATTGGAAAATTAATATTAATTTTATTCCCTGCTTGTATTACTCAAGATTCATGTCATTTTCAAAAAATATGCTAATATAATTAATTAAGCCAAATGTGCCAATTCTGCTCCCTCATCCAAGAGGGCACACTCCTTGAGAAAGCGATTCAATATTTTCTATTTCATTACTTTGGCATTTCACAAAATACACATATAATTTAAATAGTTCATTTTATAAATGTTAATGAAAAGCAAAAAAATAATGTAAATTTTTAAATATTCTAGAAATTACTGAAAATAATAAATTTTAAATACTTTATTTTAAATTTCAGTTCAATTTAAAGAGTACTTTTATTTAAAACTGATTTACCTTTTTTAAATTAAGAATATTGGTGAAATCTTTATCAATCAAGAAATTATTGATAACTTAATTTATTAAATGTAATAGACTATATAATTTATCATAAAAATAGGAATTTTTATAGGCTTTAATTTGATAGGTTTTTAATCAAATATTAAGATGTAAAATATTTATATAGAATGAAAATAATTTATATTATTTTAACATATCTCTCTTTAATTTTAATCATATTTTATATTCTTATTTTATTGCTCAAATAATTAATATTAACCAATATTAGTTCAATTAGCTATATTTCTTGTGATTTCACAGCGAAGATAACTTAAGATTTAGTTCTGATATATTTGTTTCGTTTTATTTAAGCCAGAGAGAGTGATTCTTTTCTCCTATAGGACAAAATATTATTTATATATTAATTATATTTTAGGTTTTCTGTAAAAATTAAATTAACCTCTAAGATAAATAAGCAGTTTGAGATTTTTTGAATTAGGATTCACTCTCTTAATTATTCAGGTTAATATCAAGATATTCTTGTTAAGAGGAATCTTCCTCAATAGATTCTTACTCTCCATCTTCATCATCTTATTTAATTAATATTCTCATTATTACGATTATCTTATTTGAGAAACAATTTGATGCATTAATTAGAATGGATCTTCAAACGAGGACATTCATTCTTCAGAATTTTCTTAGATTTCCTCAATAATTAAGTTATCGAAAACTTTTAATTTTATTACAAAGTTAATTTATGGTACCTGCCTACCAACATCTCTTCCTTGCTCATGTTATTGAAAGAGCCTGTACCTAAATTTCCTATTTGTAAATTGGAGTTGGGGTTATTAATTCCTTAAATAATTAAATTTGATGGATAGCTCATCATATTAAGATTGCTATTAAGTCCTCATATTTGAAAAATGCTTTTTTATCAATAAGATAGCATGCTTAATTTTTAAATAAATAAAAGACCATATTTTAAAAGTTTGCCTCGAAATTATCGACATATGATTGTATTAAAATACTTATTTATATACATTTTACTATAGTTTATGTATAGGAATGTTCTTTCAAGATTTTTAAAAATCAAAACATATAGATAGAAAGAAAATTTTTATCTAAAAAATTTAGCCCTTAATAAATCTTTCATCATTCACTTAATTTCATTAATTGAATCTTATTTTGATTCGGTTATAAGAAATTATCGGTAAATCGAGTGACTACTATGTACTTTTAATTAAAGGTAATTTGGATCCTTGATTGTTCCTCATGAAATTACTAAGTTTATTACGGGGTTAGATTCTGTCGCCCGCCACTAACCCGCTTCTGTAGGACTAAGTATTATTGTAAAAAGATTCAGGTGGAGAATATTTGGACTATTACTCTATAAACTTACCAAAATAAAATTGAAAAGTTAATTCTAGAAATAGAAAATATTATGTATATATCTTTTAAATTACTCCTCTTATTCATAATAATGCTTCACTACATTGAATTACTTTGAATTGGCTAAAACAACATAAATATGAGAATCTTTTTGAGATATTTTTTGTAAAATATATCTGAAGCATAAAATATTTAAATTTTTGTATCCAAATAAATCTAACTCAAAGTTCACCATGGTTGAGTTAAGTCCCCTTAATATTTTATTTACAGCTAAAATTAAATTACTAATTGGATTTCATCACTTCTCTTTTTATAGATAAATATTTCATATTAATTAGCTAAAGCTATTGAATATTATACCACTGAGTATTAAGTATTGATTAAATTTAAGGTAAAAATAATGCTTAATATCAAATAGGGAGAGATATATTATTTGATTTATTTATATCTGTGCTTTGAAATTACTTACATTTACTTGTTTGCCGACTTATTTAGTGCTGCATTCGAACAGGTGATTTATATTAATACATATTAATTTTAATTGCTAATCATTGCTAATAAGGGAGCTACGGATACCAAGATTAGAAGGGCCACCACCTAATTACTGTTAATATTAAGGCAGTAAAAATTACTGTTAAGATTAGTTATTTACATTGTTATTGTCTTGTTAAAAAGAATAGTAATCAAAATAATAAACTGTAAAAAGTGTTTAACGTTCATATCAATATTAATTTACTCAAGCTGAAATATTTTTTAAAATAATTGAAAATTATATTGTTTGCTAACGATATCCCTCATCTGATCATTTAGAGTCTTAAAAGTTTATCTATTATTAGAGGAGGGAATCCTACCTAATTTGTTTATCTGAATATTATTTGAATTTCCGCTAAAATGATTAATAAATTCTAGATTTAAAACTATTAATTTATCAAGATATTTTGGGGATAAAGGGCATTTGAGGTTTTTAAAAACAGTATCAACAAATAAAAATGAGAATTTTCATATAATTAAGCTAAAATGTATTTTGTTAGATTGGTTGATATATTCAAATTATAGAAACTTTGACTGACATTCTTAGCATATTCTTTCTAATTGAAGAAGCCCTATTTAGATTGAAACCTAAACTATAAGGTTTGTTTACCTCCATCTTGCGAAAATGCTGCATTATTACCAAATAAGTAATTATTGTCTACTGAATTTTCAATTAATAATATTAAATATATTAAAACTTGAAGGCTCATTAATATTATAATGAGAAGGAAATTAAGTTTTAGGTAAATTTCATTAAGTAGCTAATTTACATATTTTCAATAACAAATTTTATATGATAGTTAATAATTAATATTTGTCATTTGGGTCTCCTCTACCTAGGAATTAGATATTTGTTTGGAAAGACTTGATTCTGTTATGGTAACGATGTATCACCAACAATGGCTGCTTGCTTCTTTACTCTTGCTTCAGAGTCTTTTCTCAAAGCTAGTCGTCAGCAATATACCCCTTGTTTCGAATTAGAGGATTATTCAAAGCGTATTACTCTAACCATAAATCAAATTCATGGAATTCTAAATCAAATTCTTTAAATAAATTCAATAAATAAGTATGATATATAATCATGTATTTTAAGATATTTAAATTTGGATTATATTTGTTTATAATATACCTCTTTTATTATTTATGAGGCCATTGTATTTTTTTACCCTGTCACATACCTTCATAAATTTTTCTAGACCATCGATAAATTAACTTATTTTATGTATATCCAAAAGATAAACATTTAATTACATATAATTAGTATTAATATAGTATTTTATTTAATCGAAGGGTTCATTACTGCTAAATCATATCTTATGTGGGAGATACAATCTCCTCGGGCATCGTAAATTCGTCAACATCTTCTATAAAAGTAAAGTTTAATTTTTTAATTAAATTTTGCTATAATTTAATATTTATTAAAAAAGTAATAAATAGAAAATCTTTTTCATATTTTATAAATTATGCATACTAAAAAAAATAATTCTTAATTTAAAGATGATAATTATCGACGATTTAGATTGTGACTATTAATGCAGGAGTACATTAAAATTTAGGTAATCAAATTAAATTTTATATAAATCAAATTAGTGACAGTTAAAGTTGGCTTAATTTGATGATCTTTGTCTCATTCGATAGAAAATTCAAAATTAGCTGGACTTTTATTATTGATGGTAATATTTTATCTCATCATTGAAGCGAGTTAACTCGACTTTAATTGGAAGGCATAATTTAATGAATATAGAAGGATTCATTAATTCGAGTTACTTGATCCAAGGATGGGATAAAATAGTACAGCTAGTAGTAAGTCTAGCTAATGTTTAATTTTCTATCGAGCAAGCCCAAGATAGTCAAATTTGATAAACTTCAACTGCCCTTAATTTGATTTAACATATATATATATATATATATATATATATATTAATTGAATATCCTAAATTCGAATGTATTCATAAAATATATATATTGCTTTCTTGTAAATGTTGATATTATTACTATTATTGAACAAAAATGAGCATGCAAATTTAAATCATATATTTAATTAAAATTGATGGTCTGCCAACTAAGCAAAACTTGAAATCAAAGATATTAATTTGATTAAATTGTTTAGGAGTTACTATATTCATTTGAATAATTTTAAATTTTGCCTAAATTCAGGCTATATTTCTTCTCCCGTTTATTAAAAAGCTATATAATGTCAATATTATTATATTTTTACTATTTTTAATTCATTATTTTCGTGTTTATTTTACCAAAGCAACAACCATTTAATAGCAATATTAGAATTAATTATTATTATTATTTTGAGATGCCTATGAAATATCACTAATATTTTACTCATCAAATATTTAGTCTCTATCTATTATTAATAACATAAAAATACTAATAATATATTGCAAATCTCTATGATTAAAGTGTGGCAATATTAATATAGTATATTCGAAATGTGGAAATTGCAAGAATATAATTCAAATTTAAATTTAAATAATTAAAACAACCAATAATTTGCAATAGGTTTAAATAGAATTTGATTTAGTAAGTATCCAAAAATGTCTGTATGATTAGGCCGTTACTATGCACCAACTTCTATAAAATGATGGAAAGTTCGAATCCTGCTTTGGAAATCTTTTTATTTTTGTTTGAAATATTTATTTTGGATTTCTTTTATGAAAAAAATAAAAAGATTTCCAAAGCAGGATTCGAACTTTCCATCATTTTATAGAAGTTGGTGCATAGTAACGGCCTAATCATACAGACACTTTTGGATACTTACTAAATCAAATTCTATTTTAAACCTATTGCAAATTATTGGTTGTTTTAATTATTTAAATTTAAATTTGAATTATATTCTTGCAATTTCCACATTTCGAATATACTATATTAATATTGCATTTATTAGTTTATTTAATTATATTATTCAATCTATTTATTGTTTTACTGCTAATTTAATATATAACTACAAAATATGATTTAAAGTCCATTCAAATATTAATATAAATAGATGCTGAGTAAAATTATTAAGATGTGGAATTTACTATGATTTTTATTGTGGCATTTATTTAATTTGATACTACTATTTTGCCTTTAATTAGGTTTAATTGATTGCCTCATTTATTGCAGATTTTATATATTTATATCCTCGTCACAGAAATTTAAATTTATTGAGTCATTTAAAGGAAGAGGCGATTGATCTTATATGTTCATTAATTTACTCAACTTATAGTCTGAAATATTATTAGTATTGTGCTTTTATTCTGATTTATTTATAGAATATAGTTGGAAAGTTACAGCTTAGAATTAAATGTTTAGTAAGTAATTAGCAATGAAATATTGCTAAATTTTTTATATTTTTATTCAATAAAAATAAGGTGAACTCATTCTATAAATTGCTGCACAAAAGGGCTTAATATTTGTAGATTATTGCCTTAATATAAGTGTATGTTCATAAAGCATTAAAATCTTTAAATTAATCAATATATTGATTTATTTTTATAATTATATTTCTTGCAAATCTTTTACTCTTCTCCTACTCCAATATTTTTAATTATATTAATTTCAATATGATTAAAATTAAAATATCATAAAAATCAATACTGATGTTAATATTATTTATTTAATTTATTTGCTTCTGCATATTATTTTAATAATAATTATTAATTTCTTGTAATTAGATAGGCTGGTTTATTTCAAGACTAAAACTAACGAGATTTTTAATATGGGAGTATTTTAATTTTCTACTATAATAAAATATTTTCTATTATTGGGAGTATGGTTAAATTCTGAGAAATTGGGCTAAAGTGATTATAATTATAATATGAAATTTTTAAATAATAATCTTAGTTATCTATCTATATTTATTTATAGAATTAGTTTTTGAGATTCTAAATTAAACATGACTACTAAATCGAATTAAGTGATTTGAGAGTAAGTATGAATTATTAATCAACAATTTAATTTAATTTGCATAGTAAATGTACAGTAATATAGTCTTAAATAAGTCATTTTTCTCATAATCTCCAGCATCATGATCATGATGATTTCTCGATCAAATCTCGAGATTCGTGCTCATTAGGTTCTTCATTTTCATAGCATCATAAGTAGTTAATTTTAAGTTTGATTTGTTGTAATCTTAGGCACATCTCGATTCAAGACTGATATTCTGAGCATCGTTGAGAAGGTCAAACCTCCATTTTAATCGTTGATTTTTTAATAATTCTTAGATTTTAATTTAAATTACTAGGTCTGAGCTATAATTAATCACATTAAATTAATATGTAAAAACCTCTCTAATTAAATTTTCTATGTAATAAACCTACTAGTTTAATCATTTATCTTAAAGCATTAAAAATTCACAAAGTTTTAATCAGACCTAGTAATTTAAATTAAAATCTAAGAATTATTAAAAAATCAACGATTAAAATGGAGGTTTGACCTTCTCAACGATGCTCAGAATATCAGTCTTGAATCGAGATGTGCCTAAGATTACAACAAATCAAACTTAAAATTAACTACTTATGATGCTATGAAAATGAAGAACCTAATGAGCACGAATCTCGAGATTTGATCGAGAAATCATCATGATCATGATGCTGGAGATTATGAGAAAAATGACTTATTTAAGACTATATTACTGTACATTTACTATGCAAATTAAATTAAATTGTTGATTAATAATTCATACTTACTCTCAAATCACTTAATTCGCTTTATATTAATGATTAAAATTTAAAACTAATGTTAATCATTTTATGATTATAAATTGCAGAATGATTTAAGCGAAATAGATCATAGTAAATTTCATAAATTGTTAATTGTAATAATTCAATGCTGTTTCTTTTGGTTGTGATTCAGAGACTAGCCTCCTACTTATTCAGCTACTGCTGAAGGGGAACCTGGGGTCATTTCACTATAAGATATTTTTATTATTAAATAAGGGCAATCCTAAGGATAAAAAACAAATCAATCAATATATATTTTTAATTGACTACTACTTCCATGATTAGGTGGGTTATAAAGCGACGAGGTTAAAGCCTCCTATGCCTTAAATTTGGATAAAAAAATTGCATTGCCTCAATGTATCACAGCAGCATATGCACTATAAACCCAAAACTCCCCAATATATTATAACTAATGAGTAGAGAAGCTGCCCTCTATCAATAATGAGTAAATTATCGTAACTCTTTTTTTGGTCAAAATTATCAGGTTTTTAAAATTAATACATTAAAAATTCATAGCCTTAAAGTATTACATTTAAGGCAGGTTAATTAAATTTATAATAAAAAGAAGGCTTTGTGCTGCACAGCTTTCACTGTTCACTAAATATTTCATGAATAATAACAAGAGTAGCAACACCCAGTAATGAATTCAGTGCTAAGAAATCATAGATAATCTCAATTATGTAGAATTTCAAGAACGAAGCTACGTAGAGTAATGCAAGCAAATTTCTTAAGGAATCTATGATATGGTAAGCAAAGACCATTATCAAAGCCCTGTTAAAAAGTGCAGACACGTCAATTAATTCTAAAATTAAATTTACTTTTTGTTTAGAATTGAGAATATAAAATTATGAAAATTGAAATTTTTAGTATTTGTTATAAATTCTCCTTTTGGATTAGAATTGTCCTTAAGCGAATAGCTTTAGTTTTCAGTCTCAACTCTGAAATAGTAGTATCCAGGGCTGTTGCTAAAGCCACTGAATAAATAAATGTATTACATATTGCATTGAGAATCCCAGTCTATAGGCTTTGGTCATGCGAATCACCTTTTAATTCAAAGGCAGTAAAGTCAGAAATGACGACATTAAATTGTCTATAATTATTTATAATCTTATTATAATTTAATTATTATGCATGAATTTTTGAAATTAAAATTTTATTCAAATTTATTGCTTAACGAAATTTAATTATAAAATCACATATTAAATTTAAGATGGATAAATGAATAGCTTAACTTTACATAAACCTTTGAGTGGCTACCACAACTTTAGATATTAAACATAAGTAAGTACTATTTTTATAGTTTTTTTACTATTCAAATTTTCTAAAATCACATTTATCACATTATTATCTTACTAATTTCTAATTTTAACGCATAATTTTAGATTAATGGAATCTAACATGCGCCTCCCTAAATGCTACAAAAAGCTGAATAAAATATCATTACTAAACTATACGTAAAATATCTAATAATAAAATAAACCACTACAACAACTGCGCTAAACTACATATAACTTGGAAAACTAAAAATAAATAAAATTATATAATTTCTAATTACAAACCAAACTCTTTATATTTTTCATACTATACAATAAGACTTGTTTATATTTCAATTTTTTTACTTTAATATAATTTGATTTTGATTTATATATTTAAAGGCAGTTATTCTGAATTTATATTTATCATTCTTACTATTTGTTTTCTATTTTATCAATAATTTATAGAATTTTAAAGATCTCTTATCAAAAATGTTCAATTTATGCCGTTTAAGTAAATTATAGCTTTAAAAATTACATTAAAATAATAGCAGGTAAAGAAAAATTTATATATAATTGTATAAATTGAATTTGAAAAATGTTAATTCAAGAATAAGATCATCAGCCCCTCTAGTATCAATCTAGCTATGAAAAATTTAAAAGTTAAGCATAAATTAACAATAAACATGATACTTTACTACTGTAAATGATTCACTTACAAGAGTAAAATTATCATTAACTTTAAACAAATCACTACAAGATGAGAAAATATTATAGATAAAGCTTGAAGAGGAAGAAAAGAATAATTTAAAATAAGCAAAACCAATTGACACTATAGATTACTAAGCTTATAAAAATTTATAAGAGAAACTAAATGAGTAGAAAATTCGATTATATGTCTAGCATCAATTGTCGAATAGTAATGAGCATTCTTAATTATTTGAGAATGCCAATTAAAATATTCTTGCAAGTAAGTTATAAAAGCTATTGCATAATAATCATTCTTTCTTATAATTTTGATAAAATATGAATTTTCAAAATATAGTTAAAAACTTAAACTTATAGCTCTGAAGTAACTAAAATCAGAATGGAATGATTTAGTATCAACTATGCTTGAAGCTGAAGAATAACCAGATTAGATTACGCAGTTTAATTTGATCAGAAATAGACGAGTAAAAGGGTAAATATTTCCAAGAAAATTTTAATGCACTAAAAGTTATTTCCTTTTATCTTTTTATTTATAAAATCTTTTTATAGAAGGCAAATTAATGGATCTGTTGAGCTATTTCTCATAAAATCAAATAATTAAGACGAATAAACTGTGAAGCAAAAAATTATAGAATGCTTCGATGAAATCGAGTGAACAGAACTTGATATAACAAACTTAGAAGAAAACATTTAAAATTTTAATCATCAAAATGATATAGAGGGAGGAGGGTAGCAGTACAATTTTAACTAGTAAGCAGGTGGCATTAGAAACAAGAAGTTTGTAGCTGGAGAATTGAAACTCAAAATTAATAGATTAACTGAGGAATATGAATTGCTTAGTAAGCAATTTAAGAAGGCTTAGAAATTATAGTAGTGGTAGGTATTTGCCGGATAGAAATGCTCATGAATATAAAAAAATCTAATTACATAAAGGCTGTTTAAGTTAGACTGGTTTAGTTTAATAGTCAAGGGAATATATAAAAATATTAAATGTAAAATGCTTTCCTGAATTTATCTCCTAGTATTATAGTAGATAAAATGAGGTAAATGGGCCTTTAATATTACAATTTATTTTTATATCAATTTACTATATGAAAAATTATTGGTTTTAACCGTTAATATTATGTTCATTATTTGTTTAATTTTATTTAATTATTTATATTTCAGCAATTGTTTACATCAGCTTGAAATTGATTTAATGATAAATTATGAAATTAATATTTTATAATTCTTAACTTTTAGAGAATAATTACTATTTATTCACATTGTTTGACCTTTCTCTTTTCTCCAATCTTCGAATTCTTTTATTGAGTGATGGTTAACACTAGCAGCTACCATTCTCATTATCCCTTGGAAATCTTACATGTTGATTGGTCTGATTTCACTCATATCCTAAACTTCCAACAATTTCTCACTTGATATTTCTCTTATAGGAACCATTGCTAAATCTTTCATTAAAGCAACAAGATAGGCACTTGAATAGCCTTCAGTTAATCTCACAGCTTATGCTATGTCCTTTTGACATAATTGATGATTTTAAAGTTGTAAGAGTTTTGATATAATTTGAGCTTCTCTAGCTGGAGCATCAGGGAGAGGCATTTAATACGTCTTGTAAGTCTTCTCAAAGCTGCCTCATCAAGATCTTAAGGTCTATTTGTTGCTGCTAAAACTAAAATTTTCTTATCAGAGTTGGAATTCACTCCATCAAATTGAATTAAGAACTCAGTTTTTAATCTTCTTGAAGCTTCATGTTCATTACCGCTTCTAGCTCCCTTTATTGAATCAATTTCATCTATAAAAATGACAGACAGATGGCTCTCTTTCATAAGCCATTGTAAAAGAGCTCTGACCAATTTTTCACTTTCTCCCATCCTGTTTAAAGTAAAAGTCCCTGCGCTACAGTTGAAGAAGGTGCAATTGATTTTAGTTGCGATAGCTTTAGCAAACATGGTTTTACCAGTACCTGGAGGTCCATAGAGCAAAATGCCCTTTGCTGCTAAATGATTGAAACTGCTTGTGAAATCAAAGAAAATCATGAAAAGGACAATATAATATTACTGTAGGAATACAATCGATTTGGGAAAATAAATTAAAATTAATTTATTAATAATTAAAATCATGGCAGTTATCAAATCCAATGTGACTCAAGATTCAAATCTAATTAGATCTTCGTTAGATTCCGCAATTTTAGCTGGACTTTGCTATTGCCAATATTCCTGAATCATCCCAGGTAGTGAGATATTTTGATATATAGCTAACTCCCAAAAACATTAAAGCAGTTTTTCTCCCTTGGGCGTTGAGATAAATTCATTCTAGAAATAATTACCACCGACTTAATTTTAAAGCGCTATCGAAAAAGTATAATGAAGCCAGGGTTTGGAAACATTTTCCAAAAATATAACTGAAGGTAAGTAATTACTATTTAATATTAATTTAATTTCCCCAAATCGAATATATTCCTGGAATATTGAATTTTAATATTGCTTTTTATAACAGATAAATTAAAGTTGGATACAGGATCATAGATATTGATAGCAAATTTATTATTGAGTTTTTTAAAAGATTATTTATTCTTTTTAGCTAAATAAATTTGGATCTAGAAATCTACCTCTTCATCAATTGAAAACATCACTATAAATTTAAATGAGTCTTTTAAATTATAGTTATATGATGTAAATTAGAATAAATTTCTATTCACTAAAATTTATAGCTTAGTTCAAATCTTGGTGCTGATCTTCCATATTAACATCCTATATTAAATATTAGTTAGATATATTCAGATTTTCTATTCAATTTCTTATAAATTTTAAGCTTTACAGTTGAAATATTGATGTCGGAATTTTGGTTGTTCTGATCTAATCATTCCATTTTAATTAATGATTTTTTTATAAAGTTATTGAATTTTTGTATTTATCATTCATAATCAATAAATTTCATAAAAAATTCAATGCAATTTAAATTCTTTGTTTTATTCCATGGAAGGAAAGACATTTAATTTAATAAATTAATTTTTTTCATCTTGTATATTAATAAAAAATAAAAGTATTTGTTTATTAATAAATTTAAAACATACTATAATAAATTGCAATATTTATTACAAAGAAAGAATTTATAAATGAAATTAATTAAAGGATCTCTAACTTAAAAAAGAAGAGTTAATATTTTTTATGCCATTAATGACTAAGGATCTTTTGCTTTGAAAATTTCAAAAGTTTTCTATTTATATATAAGTTTATATAAAAAATGTTAAAATGGTTCAGCAATTTTGGATTCATTGCAAGTGTGACATAAAAAATAAATTTTTCACAAATTTAAATAGTAAATTTTATTAAAAATAAAAAACTATCACATGCTTTATAACAGCTAAATTTTTATTTAATAATTTTTTATGAATATAATTTGTTCTTATCATTTCTAATATAGCAAATTAAATTTTAATATTAAAATAATGATTGATATTTATTTATTGCTTTTGCGCTTAATAAACTTGAACTAAAATAATCTACATCTGGTAAATAATAAAGCCTCTATAAGGCTAATGTTAAGAATTTACTTTATTTCTTAAACATTAATAAACATTATGTAAACTTATTTTAACTCCTATTTTAATAGACATTGAAGATTTACATTCAATGCACAACCATTTTAAATTCAGAATCCTAGATGCACTTACTTCGTAGTAATCCAGATAAGCCACTTTACTCGCTAGGGGAAAATTGCACAGCTAATGCTTATGCCAGAGTTGTCTAACTAATTGATGCCTCCTAGATTATTCCAATAATAATATCTACTTGTTGACAATAAATATTTTATTCATTTTAAAGTGAGAAAAATATTCTTTAATTAAATTTGAAAATTGCAAAATATTACTAAAATAAAAGATTAAAATAGAAATCAAGGGGAGAGAAAGATCTTGACATAATGCAAGGAAATATCATGTCTATTAATCATCATCGAAGAATATATCTAAAATTTTATTCAGAAACATATTGCAAATGCTCAATATTTTTTATTTTAATATAAATTTATATCAGTTAAATACACTTTATGAAAGGGATTAATTTCAACATTTTAATATTAAATTACTAATTGGATATTAAACTTATACAAATTGATTAATTATAATTATATCTATAAAGTTTGTAAACGGCTCTCTTGTGTTTTTAATATAGGTGAAATCAATTTTATTTTAATTTTGTTAAATTAAATTTCAACTGGGTAAAATTTAACTTAAAAATTTAAGACAATTAAGAAAAAATATTAACAAAGCTTTTAATTTGGAGGATTTTCCATTTTATTATGTAAGTCAATTTTATTATTCGATAATATAAATGACTTTACTAAATTTCAACCTATTAATTTAATTCTAATTGCCTATATAATTAATTTAAAATAGTGCTTTGTTATATCTTTAATAATTAAATTTCTTCAAAGGCTTTAGATAACTTAATTTAAGACTTTAGATTTTAAAAACTTATTTTGATTAGCAAAAATTATATGTTTTAAATGGAAGAAGCTCGTTACATCGTTAATTTTAATATTGTATGAGTACATTCGATTTTGGTAAAATAAATTTAAATTAATTAAATATTAATTACCTTCAGTTATGTTTTCGGAAAATGTATCGAAAACTGGCTTAATAATACTCATCGGATAGCGCATTATATATGAGACGGTGGTTGTTATTGCTATTATGAATTTATCTAAATTCGCAATCTAGAAAACCCCTTTTACTGTTTTTTGGAGTTTGTTCAAAATTGAAATATCTTGTTTTATCTTATGATTCACGAATATTGGCAATAGTATAGAACAGATTGCAGGATCTATAGTAGGAAATATTTAGATTTGAATTTTAAGTTACTTTAAATCTGAGAGCTAACATGATTCTAATATTAATTTAATTAAATTTTTCCCAAGCCAATTGTATTCCTGCATTAGTGTTAAGTAATAATTAAATTCTTTATCGTGTTTACTATTTTGAGATGGAAAGACAAAAGAGAGAGATTATCTATTTAATTAGCAATTTATAAAGATCTTGGATTTCAATTTCCAAATGGAACTTTAGAAGTTAGGGATATTATCAATTATTAAAGTTGCAATTTCTTACTTTTTATTATAATTATTTTTAATTTTATAATGTAAATATACACTTTTACTTTAGAAAGGGGAGACTATATCTTCCCAATTCAGTTTATACTTCAAAACTTATATTATATTTATATCAGTATCCAGATAATTTTTTAAGCATAATTTTGTTAACTCCTCAGAGTATTATATATATAAATTCCAGTAGGAATTCCTTCCACATTTTCTTATGCAAATTTCTTAGATTAATAGTAGCCTTAAGTCCAAATTAAATATTCGATTGCTTGTAAGATGCCTCTCAAAACTGGAGAACTGCTTTTTAAGAATAAACAGCCCATTATAGTGATAGAGATGCCTTAAAAGTATAATTAACATTCAAATAAATATACTTATAGTACTTTAATCATAATCAAAAGCTAAATTATTAAGAATTTGCATTATAAAGACATTTTAGTTAATTAATAGGAGTCCTAAGAAACAAGGATAAACGAATATTGTTGAGTCAATCAAGGAGATACAATAATAGATGTAACTTTCAAAAAAATGCTTTATATCCTAATGAAACTTCCAAAACAACTATAATTGTAAATCATCTTTATTAAAATCATTTTAACTAAAATCTCAATTGATAACTCTAAGTGCAATTTGCAAATGGACATGATTCAATATATATATATATATATTTTAATTCATTTTATTAATTATAAAATTCCGCATTTCAATTGAGTAAGAGATTATAGTGACAGCAAATGGGCGGTCTTTAAATGATATTGCCTGTCTAATTAACAGTTCAATGAACGGAGGTGGAGCTAGGTATTAAAAAATTAATAAGTAAATGACTTTAGATCTTAAGTAGGCTATTATTTAGAATGAGCCTACGAAATTTAAATTGTATTAAATGCAATTTTAGTATATTTAATCCTATAATTGTTAACCTTTTAGGAGAAAAGAATAAACTGCGGAAGTCAAGTCTTTTAGTTAAAAATCATTTATTTTAGGGTTTTAAAAAAGTCATTAATTTTATTTAAAATATACACATTGCCGGTTATAAACATAATTTTATTATGTTAATTATATATATTTCTTTTATTAAAATCTCTTGCTCGTCAGACAACCAGTTTTAAGTTTCCAAAAGGAAACATTCCTATTGATTATTTAATCCCAATTCGTTTTACACTATATTTTTTCAATTACAATCATATATATATTTAAGAATTTTTGTAAATATGTGCATATGAGATTAATTAAAGATTATATCACTAAAAAATATATTGCAAAAAATAAAATAAATTTATTGATATAAAAATAAAATTAATATCTTATCAAATTAGTATCAGTTTTATTTGTACAAATTCAAAAACAATCTTTTGCTCAATCGATAGGAAATTTAACTTTTGCTGTCATTAAATTATTCTTTAAAACTAATATTTTATTTATATCATTAAGTCAATTAAAATTAATTGTTTTATTTATCTTTATCTGAAAGACTGGCATGCTAACATATTGCATAATAGCTGCAACACCATTCTTCTAAGATTCGATGGCATAATTTATTAACCATTTAATCATATAATTGGAATCAAGTTATTTGTTTTCTTTGTTGCGATAATATTGCACCTCTAGAAGTAAATTCCAATTATTTTAAATCAGAGTTAATACCATTGTAATTTGTCTGATTTATCTGTCACATATGAAATAATTTATTTATTTTGAACTAATTTCCCCAAAATCAATTAAATTAAAATTAAAAATTATACTATTTATTAATTTTTATTTTTAAATCTAAATTTAAATTAAATAAAACATATTTTTAAATACTAAAATCAAATCTTTAAATAAATTTCAAAAATAAAATTAATCAAAGAAACTTATTCAACATTTAATTAAATAGCATGTTTCTTAATATTGCTAAAGTATAATTAAATTAGGGAAATTAAATAAAATTCATAATGAATCAAATTAGTGGCAGTTAAAGTTACTAAATTTGACGAACTATAGCTCATTCGATAGAAAATTCAAAATTAGCTGGACTTTAATATTGACGGTAATATTTTATCTCATCCCTAGTGTGAGTTAACTCTACTTTTGTTGTAAATCATAATTTAGTGAATATATTGGCATTCAATTAAAGTATAGTTTACTCGTTCTATGAATGAGATAAAAAAGTACCGCAAATAGTAAAGCTAATTTTAAATTATTTATCGAATGAGCCCAAGATTTTCCAATTTGGGCAACTTTAACTGCCACTATTTTGATTTGTATTAAATTTAATTTTATTTAATTTCCCCATTCTTTTATACTTTTGCAATATTATGTTTGACAAGTTTATCGAGTTTTTTATTATTCTTAATAATTCTCAAAAGATATTTTATTATAATTGAAAAGCTGTATTTACTAATTTTTAGATTTCAAAATTATATATGAAAATTAATAATCATAATTACATTTAGAATAAGACCTCAAATAAGCGAATTTATAAAAAATATAAATCTCTTTTACTATTAGAAATATTAGTAAATAAACAGCATTTTCAAAATATAATTGAATTCTTATTCATTCAAAAGTATAATTAATAATGTAACAAATATTGTCAAAGGGAGTAGATTAGAGAATTTCGTAACTTTCTAATTAATAATATCACGAGATAACAATAGTTTTTTCCTTAATTTTTCGTTATAGGCCAATCACTTATAAGCTATTAAATTATCCTTCAAAAATAAAAAAAATAAAAAATTTAATTTGAAAATTTATATTTTAATTCTGTAAATGTGATTTTATTTGCTACCTCAATTAAAATCTTATCCATTTTTATGTCATTATAGTACAAAATTAAATCTATTTTATTCCTAGAGATAATATTAATTAAATTTTCTAAGGATAAATACTTTCTTGTATTTAGCTCTCAAACTAAAAACCTTTTTTCTAATTTAATACAATTATTTGTTTATATTTTATATTTAAATGTAAAAAACTAAATCGATCACCATTTGTAAGCAACTACTTGTTCAGGGTACACCTACTTTGTGCTTTATCACAGAGAAGCTTTTTTACTCTCCAAGATAAATGGTTATGGCTAATGTCCATGTTATAGTCGTCTCTCAAATTGATGCATCTCACATTAGTTAAAATAATTTAGTGATGAGTTTTATAATAAATATTGAAAATTTTTGGTTGATAAAAATTGAGAACAAGGGGAAAGAGAGATGTTAACTTAATGCAAAGAAATATAGGATATACTATGTTAATATTAATTGAAAACTCAAATTTATTTAATCAATATTCCTCTAATACTTTTTTCATAATTCTTGATGGTTGATGCAATTTAATATTTTAATCCATTGACCTTTTTTATTTCATTAAAATTACCCAAATTTATATTTTTAATCTGAGAATTTACTATATCAGCATTAAATTATATTTTAACTTTATTTTATAAATTCCTATAAAATCAATTTATAGGCCATTTAATTTTTCAAAATTATCTTTAATTTATTTCAATTAAGAAAAAAATTATCTTTATGCTATTTATTATTTAAAATTTGTAATAATTTCTTTAATTTTCTGTTTTCCTATGGCAGACAAGAATCAAGACGTTTTTACAAAAATTATATGATTTTCTCAGAAGTTTTAAAATTTTATATTTGATTTGCATATGAATTAAATTAAAGATCATACTATTATGAGCAAGAGAGAGAAAAGAGAAAGATTAAAAATAAAATGATATTAGCTTTTATTATCGAAATTTATTTAAAAGATCATTGAACATAGATAGGCAGTTTTCCAATTTCCAACTGGAACTTTAGGATCTTTAATTTTAATCATTATGATACAGATATTAAATTAAAAGTAATTTTAATTTTTTTAATTAATTCTGTACTCAAAACATTTGACATGGCAATTTCAATAAGATTTTAATATTAATATTTAATTAGAAAGCTTCCACCAAGTAAACCCTACACTTTTTCGTGCTCAAATTTTGACATTTAGGAGCAACTTAAAGTCCAAGTGAAGTACTCTATTACTTGTAAGATGCCAGTTAGATCTATTGGATTCCTGCACAAGCACAAACAACCATTTGTACTTGTGCAAGAATTGCTCAAAAGTTTTTATTTACAAAATAAAATATAGCAATAAAAAATATGGAAAAAGCATATTTAGTTAGTTTGTGAATCATCTAAGTAAAACTACAAATTAAATTAAAAAAAACACCTTGATTATTAATTACAATTAACAATGAAATTTTAACGCATGGTGTTTAATATGATTCTTTATAACTACATGTATCAAATGCATGCTTCTTTTTCTCATTTCCAGTCCTTTCTTGTAAATAACTTTAAAATTTTCACCAAATATATAGACTTCCAGCTCTAACTCGTTCATTCAAAACCCCATAATCAGGTTTATAAGTGCTTTGATTTGTAGGGAATTTGTTAGGGGTTGGGGTTATTAATAGGTTTTAATGTGAAATTTATAGTAAATGTATTTAATTTAATCACTCAAAATGCACCTAAGGATCATGAGGGAGAGGTCTGAAGTTTATCTTACTTAACCACAACTCTATCTACTCTATTGTTATATCTGATCTTGAGTTTGGTTTAATTATTATTTACTCTGCCATTTGTTTTATTGATTGAGATACTCTTGTTTTGTCAATAAATTGCTTTATTCTTTGTTTAGCATCCTTCTCGCATCTTGTAGAGTAGTATTCATTGCGAGGCATATCGCACTCTATTATTATTGCTGCTAAAGCCCACACATCCCACTAAAAGTCTCCATCTCTCCAGTCCTCTCTTTCTGGATAGTACCCTTGCGTTCCCATTACAGTTCCAAGCCTTGATACTTCCACTCTTTAAGCTCTGTTGAAATCGATTATTGCTACTCTTACAGGTGAGAAGTTTATCATTATATTTTCTGGCTTTAAATCTCTGTGAACAAACCCTGACTTATGAAGCTCTTTAATACCTTATACGGTCTGAGTCGCTATTTATCCAAAGTTACTTATGATTCCTTTGATCTGTTATGAAATCTCTTAGGGTCATTTCATAGAGTGGAAGTCTGAAAGCAACATGATCCTTGGCAAGGAGAACAGCATCTAGCTTGATTAAGTAACTACACTCTTTAAACTTTGCTTGAGTGAGAACTTGATACCCATTGGTAAACTCCATCTAATATTTATCATCACTTAAGAGATAGTTGAAGGGATACACCTTGTATGAGTATTGATGATCATTGATAACTTTCTTATCAAAGGAGTCTTCTAATATTAGGTAGCTTTAAAGAGAAGTATCCAAGTCAATTTAAGCAAGAACCGGTATTTTCTTGTATTCAATCTTGATCATAATTCTTGTTATTTCAGAAGTCAGTTGGTTGCGTGCCTTCCTAACGTACTCTAACTCTCTTGCTTATTCAGGCACAACGACCTTAGAATATTCCTCGCTTTTCTTTTGTTGAGAAGCTTCAGCTCAACTTCATGATTCTCAACTTCTATATCTTTCTTGTGAGCTTTTAATAGATGCTTCTTCAAGTCTCTTGTATGA